>JACXSJ010000309.1:74478-120752 GCA_014851325.1 Pentalonia nigronervosa
CGACTTATTGTAGTATTGTATAATTTCATAGAGGAAAGTGTCATTAGAGTGTGACTACAGTCAACACTGCACCATTTCTGAAATAATATTTTTTGATTTACGGTAATTTTGAATGTGATAAAGTGGTTAAATAGTAAGTGGAAACTGATACAACATATGCCACCAGTAGGATTGGATTCTACTTTCTGGTATATGAAATATAGTATGGTAACATTGTAGTATACCGCTTAGTAACCACTAGATTAGTAGCCCATACACTAAAGGTTTTCCCGTCAGTTTTGGAATGCCATTCCAAAACTGCCGATCAGGTCGTCAGTTCTAGTCCGTCGCGGTACAGAACTTTTGATACACATTTACTGTGATTCCAGATCTGCCGAATTATACCGCTCCTTTGGAATGTAACGACTATATAGATATGTAGGTGTATGTTCAAAACTGTCAATTTTCCTGCGGTTATGATGTGTCACTAGATCTTTTGTCATGTTAGAAATATTTTTTGCTATGGAACAGTACCTAGTATGTAGTTTGCTTAGTAGGGTGTTCCTGATATAATTATATAATATATCATATATATTTATACATATTAGACGTTATACCTGACTTATCCACATAAAATGTATAAAAATAAAAAAAGAAAATTGCAATTATATGCGCTATGGCAATTGTTGCGTACGAAACTTCAAAAAAAAAGAAAAACCATAGCAATTAATAAAATCTATGAGCAACTCCTTATTCCACTCAGAAGACGACAGGAGATATAGGTAAAAGAGAAATAAAGCAAGAGTACAAATTTTAATTTTAAAAAATTATAAAAATCAACGACACCACTAGACGCGTGTGGTTAGTGTTTACAACTAAAACTGTGGACTGTAGACTGTAACCGTCCATACACATACAAGTCAAATAACAATATTTATCTTCCAAAAATATCTTTAGCGATAACGTTCGATTTGCGGTCTATAATATTTTTATCCCATATACGTACATATCAACTTGAGCGATTTGGTTGGCCAAGGGACAAATCCGACAGATAAACCTTTCGTGTATGGCCTGCTATTCAGTCAATCCCAGCACAGTTTTCCAGAAATTGAGGTGCTGCAGTGTGAAATCGCCTTTATTTTCATTGAACAATTTCAAGACTGACAAAAAAATGCTTATGGTAACAAAAAAATAATAAAGTTCATCTCAACATTAAGCTAAAAATAAAAGTAAACATCAACATAGCAATGAATACTATGAATTGGAGATTTTACGACAAAAAAAACAATCAGGAAAAATATTCTCCAAATAAAAATTACTCTAATCACAACTATAAATAAGAAACGTAATTAAATTACTCCAGACAGATAAACGACGGTCCCACAATTAATGGCAACACACTCTTCTAGATAATATATATAAATACCATTTTCTTTCAAATCAACACAAGAAACACAAAAATAAGTTTTATGAATTACCTAAATTTATCATCCCTGACACCAACAAACCGTAGACAATAAAAGAATGGATAGGGCACGCCTATACCAGTTTCATATGGGGCCTTGTGCTTTTTTAGGGAAAAGAGACGAAATGGAGGCCTTTTCAAAATAAAAAATTGTGTGTTTCCATATTTGATATTTATAATTTTTATTTTATTTTGTTGGAATACGAGAATGGTCTGGAATATTCACGGCTAATAGTTGTTGGGAAAATCATATTATGTAGGTATATAATGATAATCGCGATATTCTAGAACTTGTTTGTGATACCCGTAAAGTTATAAATACGCAAGCTGCAGACCGCCACAGCATTAGTGTCGATTACGTTTTTGGAATGTGTATAGTGATAGTTTTTATTTATTTTTTTGTTTTTAATATTTACGCATGGTTTTCCGTAAGTGACAAGTGCTTAACAAATAAACAATATCATTTTATATTATTTATGTGTATTGTGTATTTGTGTTAATTATCAATTAATTTTAAATTATAAATTGTAATTAATTCAATAATGGATAAAAGAATGTTTGATGTCTTTAATATTAAAAAACAAAAATTAGTCGTTACTAATTCCTCGTCAACGACAACACTAGAATCTGAAAATGAAGAATTAAATATTGGTTTAGACATTGATATAACTGCACAAAAAAGTGTTGAAAATATTATAGATAAAAATGTCATTTCTGACTTTGGGAACTTTAATAACAGGCCCTGTGCGACCAATTTTAACAGTAAGTACAAATTCACTAAATATAGTTTAAGTTATTATATTATATTTAAATTAAATATATTGCAGTCATATTCACTAACTAAATTTGGTATACAAAATCGCGGTTTCAATCATAAGCATTACATAACATATGAATGATTTGAATATAGTATATCAAAAGATTCTGTTTTTTGCTTTGCTTGTAGAAATTTTAGTACTGGAAATAGTGGTAATTTTGAAGATAGCTTTTTAGTTGGTTTTAGAAATTGGAAAAAGCAAGTGCTTTGTATTTATGCTTGATTTATAAATTTTTAATTGTAATTATTAATATAAGTATATTATAATTTATAGTTGAGTGTTTGTAGTGGAACTAAAGGTGGAAATAAAAGTAAACTCAATAAATTGGATGTGTATGCTAAAAGTCATTTACATCTAACATGTATGATTAAATGGTCAGCATATCAGAAAACAAAAGAAACTGGTAGTGTTTATTTTCAAATATCTTCTCAACATTCATTGATGGTTGAAAGTAATAGAATATATATGAAAACATTAGTTGATATTATTTTATTTGTAAGTTGTCAAGGAATTGATTTTAGGGGACACGACAAGACAAAAGATTTTTTAAACCAAGGTATTAAACTAATAACTAAAGCTTGAATTTAAATAAAATATCTAATTATGATAGTTATTTGTAAAAAAATTAATATATTTTTAGGAAACTTTAAACAATTATGTAAATTGTTAGCAAAAAGTAATGAAGAATTTGGAAAAAAGTTTAATCTTAAAATTAATTACTTAAGTCATAATTCAAAATGAACTTATAAATATATGTGCAGATGTTGTGAAAGATATTGAAGACATTGAGTTAGTGTTTGGAATTATGTGTGATGAAGCAAGGTAAAATATAAATTACGTTTTATACATGGACTTCTTGTTTTATTTTTATTAAATTAATTTATAGATGTTACAAACAAGAACAAATGGCATTATGTGTAAGGTATGTTAAAAATCTAATGTTATTGAGAGATTTCTTGGTTTTATAGATTGTTCCAAGAATCAAGATGCTGAAAGTTTATATTAATACATATTATGGTATCTGAAAAAGTGTAAACTTAGTTCTAAACCACAAATAGTTGCTCAGTCATATGACAGTGAAAATGCTATGTTTGGGAAATTTAATAGACTACAAAATAAAATAAAAAGTCAATATCTTTACACTATACCCACTTCATAAAATGAACCTTATTGTAATTGATACGTGTAAATATATAAAAGTAATGAATATTTGTATACATCTTAGATCTTCGTAATTTTATTTATTACCTATATTAATATTAGGAAACAAGGCATGTGTTTAACACTTTAGAATCTCTGTACATACATTTTCCCCATCTGTCAAAATTTCAAAAATTGAGATTCAAATTAAACTAGGAATAAAACACGTTAATGATTAGATTCAGTGACACTAGATGGAATTGCCGTTATTGAAATATAAAGCCTGTTAAAGCAAATTATAAAGCAATTTTTTAAGCTTTAGAAGAAATTGAAAATGAAGATGATAGAGGAGTAAATGAAGCATTTGGTATAATATAAAAAGTAATAATTAATGATTCAAAGTATTTAAAGTCCAATATTTTTGTTTTGGACATATTGGCAAATTTAAAAAGTGAACGATTTATAGTTTATTTATTTATCTTACATAAAGTATTAAATAATATTAATATTGTTGCTCACAAATTTCAAGAAAAAACTGCAACTTTAAGAGAATCTAAAATTATTCAGGGTATGATGATGACTTAAAAATTCTAGAACAACAGAGTATTTTTCTAAGCTTTGGTGTGAAATAGAAATCTTTGCTAAAGACAATGAAATATCAATACAAACGCCATCTAAAGATAAGGCTTAATAAATATATTATATTTATTTATAATTCTTAATTTTAATTAAATATTTACTAGGATGCAAAAGTAAAAGACAAGAGCCACACAATCTTAAACATTTTGATACTACTGCAACTACAAGTGCTGAACAAAATATTAATGACATCATTGAAACCATTGAAGATTATTTTAGAAAAAATGCTTTCATTCCTGTATTTGATGCTATCTTGATAAATCTGGAAAAAAGATTTTTTACTGAAAGCCTCCAAATGGCTACAGCTGTTGATCAATTTTTTTAACTAAACTTTGAGGAAAGTCTTTTCTTTGTAGATCATTATAAAGTAAGTATCATATCGGTTTCTGAAAATTAATTTATACTTAATACTTATGCTCTAGTTTTTTAGTTTTATTAAAAGTAAACCTGTATTTTGTATATTTTTCAAGATTTGATGAATGTATCTAAAGAGATATTGAAGTCTACTGATGAAAATTATATAACTTTAAGTGATGTGAAAAAGGTTTTAACAAAGCACACAAGACTTTCCCTAATTTATATAAACTATTTCAAGTTGCTTTAATAATACCTATAAGTTCCTATACTTATGAAAGTAGTTTTTCGGTCATGCGTAGAATAAAAACTTGGTTTCGAACTTCTATGCTGCAGGAAAGGTTCAACAACACCTCAATATTATACATTGAAAAAGAAATATCTAAATCTATTAATACCGAAACGATTATTAGTATATTTGCACACTATAATAGATATATACAATTAAAATAAAAAAAAAATGTAGTAGCTATTCAATATTTTATATTTTTATGTTCCTATTACTTGATAAGAGTAACCACTAGAGTTAATAGGTGAAAGAGACTAAAAATATTTATTTCCACTAAGACAAAAATATTAAACCTCCCTCCACGGATGTGATCAAATATCTGCCTATAGTTATATACAAAATTATTAATAAGTCACCAAACGAAATAATATTAATACTGTAAACAGTCATTTTAAATAGAATATAGATCGTTAATTATTACTAATTAATCATTACTGTTATTTGTTATCATATCAATATTTGACTTATATAACCTTAAAAATATATCACTAAATTTTCTTGTGATAAGTTATGTCCTATCCATATTTATATTAGCAATGCAAAAAATGGTTCTGTGTAGAAAAAACTAAATCTCTACCAGGACAAAACAATCATGCCTCCTTCATTAGCATCATAGACATTTTATCACAAGGTTGAATATTGAAACTACCCACCCCAATGTTTTCAAACCACAGTTGATCCTCCTAGACACCTTTCATCTAGGTCATATGTATCAATTTATCTCTTCTCCCCTATTCATGGCTTTACCCATAAAACACGCCACACTTAATAAAGTTTCATCAATCATCAAAAAACTCAATATCAACAAGTCACCAGATCACATTCTTAAAATAATAAAATAGTTAAAAATCTATTACCCAAAATAAATCATACAGCTTACTTATATTTACAACACCATTTTTCGTCTTTCCTGCTTCCTTTTCACCTGGAAGTCAGCAATTATTATCTCAATCTTAAAAGACCAATAAGTCTTTTATCAGTCCTTGGAAAAATTCTTAAAAAAACTTTTACTTAAGAAATTATTATCTATTTATCTATAGGCTATAGCTCATAAACAAAATGCCATACCGAAATTTCAGTTCAGTTTTTACTCAAAACATACTAATTTTCAAAAACTCCAAAGTTGTTATCTCTATGTTACACTAAAAATTACTATTAAGCATTATTTATTTTTTACGTTACACAAGCATTTGGCACGATCTGGTACACCAGCTTACTATATAAATTTATAAAAATATTTCCCGCATTATTACCTTCTACTCAAATATATCAAAACAGGTATTTCAGACTCGATTCTACATTTTCCGAATATACTCGCTAATGTTCTCAAAAGAAGTGACATTGCTCCCTTCATAACAACCATCTTCATAGCTGACATACTCATATCGAAAATGTCTTCACTGGAACTTACATTGACGACATCATGGCTATATTAACTGTTGATTATGACCCACTTATCTGCGGGCATCTTCTTCAAACTTATTTCAACATGCTATCCCAATGGTGCAATACATGGAAAATAAAAATAAATGTTTTAACCATTTACTTTTATGCAAAAGTTTTCTTCAATCAACTTGGTCTTATGGTATTGTTCTCCGGGATACCGAAAAAGCGTCAAATGTTAAGACAATACAAGCTTTCCAATCCATTTGTTACCAGCAAGGTAACTAATCTCTCCTTACACGAAGACCTTAAAGTCGCTACTATCAAAAATATCACATCCATTTTCTATTTGAGACTTTATTCCACAAAGCAATGTCATTTCAATGGACTTGTGACCAAACTGCACTCAAAAACACTTCCAGGAAATCCTAACAGGGACATCAAACAAAATTGGCCAAGAGATCTTCTTAATGCTACTTAACTTATACTAAATTAATATACAGATAGCTTTGTGAGCTTCCTTCTCATTGCCCAATCATTGTTAATCTTCCTTAAATTTACTTATCATACATTTAGTTTAGATTGTAAATATTATCAAAATGTTATAAAAAAATGCATTTTTTTCTAAAATTTGTATTTTAAACAGTTGACAAGATATTTGATTTTTAACACTTTATTGAAAATGTCTTTCTACCTAGATCTGCCATAAATCAAAAGTGTATAGAAAAATATCCAAATCTTAAATTTCCAAGTACTATTTAAAATAAAAAAAAGTAAGATAGAGTAAAAAAAAAGCACTTAATGAGGTACCTACTTGTATTGAAGCAAGTACAAATTTCATAAATCATGAGAGAATATCCTTTTTTCCCTCTCTAATATTCTATACCAGTGATTACTAATCGGTGGTTCGCGAGAAAAAAAAGTTATAGGTTCAAATCTCTAAATAAGGATTTGAGACTTGTACTACAAACACTATAAGCTTTATAGTGGTACGCAAGGTCAAAATGTTGGCCATTACTATTATATAGTGTGTGTATATATATATATATATATATATAATATGGGTAAGATAATTATTAAAACTATATAGGTAGGAGAGTAACAACCAACAAATAATATGTTTACTTAATAGTTAATATTATGGCCCAATTAGGTCAGTTACAATATTATTGAATATCTTAACATTGCACAATTTGTGTAATCTTATCATTGTTCTTATCATAAAATTATTTTTAGAAGTTGTATGACTGAGTATATTACATTTCATGCAATAAACAAATAATGTATTCAACAATGCTATTGCCAATTATTAGTACATGTCTAACGCAATAGTTGTGGTTGATGACTTTAAGCAACTTTTTTGGAATGTTTTGAACTTTATAAAATACCGACATTAGTTTTGAGCGTGTAAAGAACGACACAATATTATTGCGTCGTTGTCATATTCTATTGGTGCTCTTAGAGCACAAGCCCATCAGTTACTCGTATCGCCAATAGCCCTATATATCTTGACAGTATATAGGCGCCTACATACCTGTCGATTTTTTGGCGTCCGTCTTACTGTTGGCCTGCAGCAGCGACTTCGGCACAGGCACGTTCAGTTTTCTCTCCATCTGACGGTTGTCCGACATCGATGATGGTTGCACGGGGGTTGGAGGTGTGATCTCCGAGAGGAGAATAGGATGGACGCGAACTGGATGGCGACATTGTATTCATTGAAATGCCATTGTCACACGAACGAATTTTGAAAACAATCGAATCGTCGTCGTCGTTGCCCAGGAGATCGGGTCGAGGATCGGTTTGACAGACAAGGCACTCGGGCAATCGCAGGGGGGAGCGGCGATCAGAAAGCTGGTTCCTCTCTGTTCACGCGTTGAACCGGCGACGATAAAAAATATCAGGAAGACAAGAGATCGACGGACAACCTCCTGCGTTTGACGAGTTCGGACGCGCAAAGTAGTGTCTCGCGCGGATATCACGCTCAAGGCAACGCGAGAACGCTGCTCTTCCGTACCGTGCGAAATCTACGTAAAAACGACGTCTGTCGTTCGCTAAAACTGTCGTCAGTCGTCACTACTCACTTGATGACCGACCGAGATGGCTTAAACTTAATACTTGGTCCGTGCACGGATTAAAAAGTCGCAACGTATGAGTCGTCAGTCGTCACAACGTACGGCCGTGACGATTAGAGTGATTAGACGCAAAACGTGATTAGTGATTACTGATTGCGTATCGCCAATATTGCGTTACCAGACCAGTATTATTACTCCATATACCAGACTGTGAAAAAAAAGGTTTATATCACTAAAAAATAAACACTTGATATCATATCATGAAAGAAAAATATCATATCCATTCATCTTGGAGTAAACAACAAATTACATTATCACTGGCCGCTAAATTTAAATATTTTAAATGTTTATTTAATATTATGTTATGTTACTTATTGGTTAATTAATTTATTCAAATAAACAATGTTAAATTAAGCATAGTTTTAATACATAAAATCAACACTAAAAGCTCGGAATATTGTATTCAAATACATATGTATATTATCTTCTAAGTACTGTCGAAAAATTAAACAAATAACTTAGGGTAATCCTGTGAAGTAATAAGCCTACGTTGGGCGCCACCTTGTCATATACGCCACACAAGGGCTTGACGTATAAAACAGATATCTTTTCGTTTCCAATTTTTAAACTGTCAAATGAGTAATTATCGAAACCCGCGGTAAAACCTGTTTACTCATTTCCTTGATGACCACGATAACGATACTGCACAAAAAAATAGTTATACAAAAAGCCTCAGGATTTACACTATATTACTCTAAGGTTGCTTTACTCTCGAATAGCTAACCACGATTACGAGTACTGTATGTTTGAAAGTGAGATCTCTTTAATCTAGACAAAATCGTACTATTTCTTAACTGACCACGATAAGTACTACCTACTGGATAAGAAATTAAGTAAAACAGTGTCTTACTACCTTGTTCAAAAGTGTTTTATCACCGCAAACGTTTTAGTACGCATACTGAGATAACTCCAAAAAGTGTAAATGTATTTTTAAAGAAAAAATAATTACTTTTCGATATACGAACGAACTAAAATATAATATAATCAATTTTACAATCAAACAAATAAATGTTTAATAAACGTTCGTTAAACAATTAGTATGACTAAACACAAAGACGTCTACACGACACCTCGTCAAACTTGGACAACCCCTCTTTCTTCGTTGTTGCCATCATTTAATTGCAATCATATTGAGTACTTTATGCTAATGAAGCACTTGGTTTTATTTGTAACATAATAACATATCAAGACATATCATGGGGGTAATATTTAAATTATGCGTATTTTGAATTAAATTATTGACACTAAATTTACACCTCATTTTGAGTATGTACCTAGTTGATAAACTAAATGTGTCTATTTCTTAACATAGTATAACGAAAAGTAATAACATTAAACTATATATCACTGTAACTATTAAATTGTTGTCTATCACTGGTATTATGTGTATCCGTAGTGACAAATTTATACCAAACGGGGGAATGGCAGAGGATTTGGATGCTAGACAAGATACTTAGTTATACCAAGTACAGTATAACGTATATTTAAATAAAATAAGTGTAATATAAATTATTTTACTTTACCGATGACCTGGCAGCAATTATACATGGAGCAAGCTATAAAATGGGACTAGTTTGGCAGATGTATGTCTTTATAGCTGGCCGAACGATTATTATAATAGATTTTGTTTATTAATCAAAATAGTAACACCAATATATGATGGGATTCCGTTATATTACAGGATGAATGAAAGATGACACGCGCGTCTATGATATATGTATAGTATATTATAATACTGTATGTAATATTATAGTTATAAAAATATGAAAAACTGTAATGGTGTTCTACATCATTACAATCCTCCCCTTCTATTTTAATTTGATAGATTTTAGTGTTTTATATTTTTTTGTTACTTAAATAAAAGTTACCTAATTCTAAACGTGTGTCAAAATCTTATAATGCTACATAATTTAATTTTTATGCATACAATGGAATATTTTATTTTTGAGATGTCTGATATTGGTTCTTGGTTTAGAGTAAAACTTGGTTTCAACGACAAGATAGGTAACTGTCGTTTACTAACTCCTTTTTTTCAAACTCTTAAACCCTTGTAACTTGTATTTTTGTTGAATTCACACAATTTTTGTGTAGTAGTATGTTGTATGCTATTCCTAACTTCAAAAGAATACATTATGAAAGTGTAATATCTATATTATTTTTTTTTTAGTATTGTACTGATCATCGGCTTTATTAATTTAAATAAGTAATGAGGAGATATATTTGATATTAGTTAAATTTTAAAATTAGATACATACGAGAAGTAATTACTTTTCGGTGTTGTCATAATTTTTTTTTTGAAAAAATACCATCTTTTTTTTTAAAAAAAACTTGATGTTACATTCATCATACATTTTTTACATTTATACATTAATACATTTGAGTTATGGTTTACAATATTATGCTTATATTTTAAAAATAAATTATATATATTATTTTATTAATTATTGTATCTAGGTTGAATAGTTTTAAATAAGTAAAAATTGAAAATTAAATACATGTATTATATGATTATAATATAATATATTATATATTATATTATATTATTGTTTTCAGTGTTAACATTTTTTTTTTTTTTTTTTGAAGAAAAGTGTCATTATAATGTTTACATATACGAACCTACCACATATAGAGCAGAATGAATTGAGTCTAAAGGAACTAACGGATCCTCATGAATCTCGACTTTGGTGTCCTGGAGACTAGATTAAGTTAAATATAAAATACTCCTAATGTATTAGGAGTATTATTAAACTGAAAAAATTGGGAAAGAAAAATCTTCAATAATACTACAATCTGTATTAAATGTAAGGAAATTGGTACACTTATAACCGATTTTATCACTGGCCCACGAAAGAGATGGAACATTATAATCACCACAAATAATAAATTGACAATTTGGATTATAAGAATATAAAGACTCATAACGGAAAGATGGTTGAGGTAAACATGGAGATCTCTATTAGGGGTATATAAACAACATAATTATAATTTTAAGATCATTAAGTATTACTTCAATAAAAATTTGTTTCACATTCATAGTATTTATATTAATTACTTCGGAATTGAGATTTTTGTTTATGGCAACAAACACACCATCACCACGACTTAAATTAGTGGTCATTATGCTTCTATTGCATCCGAATACATTTTATTGAGTAAACCCAATCCATGATCAATATATTCTTTATTCAACCATGTTTCAGAAAGAATTATAAAGTTAAAAAAAAAATACAATACAGAACATTTAATTACATTAATTTTCGTGCGTAAGTCGCGAACATTTTGGTAGTAACCACATAATTTCATATTAGAATCCTTAATTATAGTACTAGTATTCAAATTATGATAGTTATTTGATTTCATAGAACATTTATTTGACTTTGACTTTAGAAATTGTTTAGGTTTATTAACTTGTAAGATCTTGAAGTTAGATTTGTGTTGAGTAGATAAGTATGAAATGAAAGGGCATGTAGACGAAGACGATAATGGAAGAGGTACAGGCATTGGATTTAAAGTTTCTTAAGTGCATGACCTTGAGCTAGTAAGTTTTTTGACTGAAAATCGAATTTGTGGATTGGTGGAATGTTGGTTCTATTATCGCGATAGATTTTGTAGCATTAGTTATTCTTTAAATTTTAACATGAGATTTATATCTATATTAACATAATAACATTTTTTATTTTTATTTTATTAAGGTGTATTATTTCACTAATTTTTAATGCAGGTTCAACGTTAGTTGGGTATCTAAGAATCAGTCATCTGTGGTTCATTGGTCATCGATGTAATTGTATTGCAGTCTGTGTATGTTTTGTTTTTATTTTTTATTCTTTCCAACCTTAATTTTTGGATATTAGTTGCGTAGCACGTATTTATAATTATGTTATTTTCATTTTTATTGGGTCCTGGATTTATTTTTATTTGACCAATCCCCACTGATTGATCCAACCTCACTAGTTTTTTGAAATAGAACACATAAGAGGGGTAATGGGAAGTGCTTTTGCATATATAATATTTTATATTATTTTCGTTATTATTTTCTTGTTGTAATTTAATTTTGTTTTGGCCCCATTTGTTTGCTTTTGCAATGCGTTCAAATGTGTCAAAATTGAACTACGTCTTCTGTAATTTTTCCTGAATATGTTTGGGGTTTTGTAGTAGTTGATCTACAGTCGATTTTATGGTCAAAGTTATTGTTTATTGTTGTTTTTATAGTATTAATATTAAGTTGACTATTATTTGTTGTATTATTTTCAGGATTGCCTATGATTTTTATTTGTTTTATTGTCATTAATTCAATGTTTTGATTTTTTGTTTAATATCTTGTACCAATCGGACTACGGTTGAATATTTTATTTATATAATGTGGTTGTTTGTAATCTGGGTTAAGCTTTTGGTTTTTTTTATCAATGATATACTCGTATACTAAATTTCTTAAAGTTTCTATATTGTCAGGAGGTGCATAATTCACGATAACTTATGTTAGTAGTATATGGTGTTCTGTTATAATTAAAAAATTAATGTATTTGTTTTGTATTTATTCTTTATTATGTCAAATTTAATTTCCCAATCTAATTGTCTAAATTGTTCAGATGTGATTTTTGGTATTTTTTTTTTAACTATGATATATAATATTTAGTAGGTATAATATTTTTAAATGTTTTAGGTGATTTTATGTTTTTGCAAAATGTAAAATAATCTTTCACTTGTTTTTGCTCTATAGTATTTAATGTATTACATATTTTTTTTAAATTAATTTGTGTATTGCTAACTAAAAGTATTCCTAACTTAAAGTAAAGGCTAATGACTTTAATATAAAATTGTCTAATTTTATTATTTGTTTTTTTTTCAAATTGTATGAATAATTATTAACTACCATATAATAATATTTACCATCATATAGTTAATAATTTTATGTTCTATTGAAATATTTATAATTTTTTATAAGTAAGTATTGAATTAAGAATTTTATTATAGTATTCTAATATTATAATATTATATTGGTAATTGTAATTATAATTGTAATATTGTAATTATAATATTGTATTGATATGATATATATATGTTATGGTAAATGATGTTAAATGGAAATTAACGTTATTCGCCGGTTATTTACGTTATTTACCTATGAATGTGGAATTATCGTTATTTTCTAGTGAATAACGTTAATAACCGTATGATTTGGGAAATGTTGATTTTATTTTAAAATAATGTCCAATGAGCAATGATAAAGTGACCGCTAAACTAATTGTGGTACTAATTGGGTAAATCAATAAAACTTTATCGGCCACAGATAAGGTGGACACTGGGCCTATACAATATACAATTACTATACATATTATAACATTGGTATAGCCGTGGAGATTATATATGAAAATGGCTATGGATATTCAAACTGTTCGCACAATTTTCAACGAAAAAATGAAAAATATTCTTACGAGCAAACGAGATGATAATAACTCATTTTTGTCTACTAAAGACTACAATGATGTTATTGAACAAGTTAAAAAATGTGTTTAAAAACTGTCGGTGAAGCTAAAACAATAAAGGACTATCGTGTAGTACGTAAGTACGATATTTTAAAAATAAATGGAAAAGAACGCCTTATTACATAGGCCTAACACCTTATTAGACCAGTTGACGAAAAAAATGTTGTATTGTATTACGTTAAAATTGACGAACTGTTTGATATTCTTCACAAAACACATTCTGCCGTCGGCTACGGAGGACGAAATCGTATGATGGCAGAACTGAAAAATAAATATTGCAATATAACAAACGAAACAGTTATGATTTATTTAAAATTATGTGTTCAATGTCAGAAAAAAGCAGTGCACCCAAGAAGAGGATTAGTATCCAAACCAATTTTAGAATCAACTTTCAACTCACGGGCACAAGTTGACCTTATAGACATGCAATCTCAACATTATAATGATTATCGTTTCATAATGAATTACCAGGATCATTTGACTAAGTACGTAATACTGAAACCCTTAAAATCAAAACGCGCTGAAGAAATCGCTTATAATCTTATCAATATTTATACGTTATTTGGGGCACCTGAAATATTGCAATCCGATAACGGGAGAGAATTCGTTAATTCGGTGATTAATGAAATTCATATAATGTGGAATGAAGTCAAAATCGTTCACGGAAAGCCAAGACATAGTCAAAGTCAAGGGTCAGTTGAACGAGCCAATAGAGACGTCCAAGAAATGCTAGCTGCTTGGATGGGTGATAATAATAGTTCCGATTGGCCATCGGCATTAAGATTTATTCAGTTTAAAAAAAATAGAGCTTTTCATTCAGGTACTATTAACATTTTACTTATTTTTATTAATAGTTAATAAAAATTGTTTTTTTTTTAATGTTTATTATTTACACATTAGGTATAGGTAGAACGCCATATGAAGCGATGTTTGGCTGCACGGCTAGAATTGGTTTAATGTCATATAATCTTCCAAACGATGAAATAAAAGAGGTCATTACGAAAGAAGATTTAGAAAAAATAACCAATCACCGAAGAAGACGAAATCGGAAATGAAATCATAGAAATCGCAGAAAAAAATTCGGAACTTGGTACTTAAATATTTTTTAATTATTTAACAATAAATTTCCGAATTCTAAATATAACACAAATAAAACTAAAATATAAATATTTAAAAATTATTTTTATAATTTATTAAATTATTTTTAATATTTTTTAGATGATCATCAAAAAAATATTTGTATTGCACGTAAAAATTCAAAAAAAAAATTTAGAAAAACAAGGAGAGAAAATGATGAAACTTTCTAAAGAAAAGTTTCCTCAGCTTGAAATAGGCACAACTGTACGTGTAGCTATACCGGACGTTGATAAAGCTCGTGGTTCTCCGCAAAATATACTGACAGTTGTCACCCAAGTTGAACATGACTTATACAAACTCTGTAAGTTAATTCTTAATGAAAAAATATATTATTAAAATTAAAAATGTTTTAATTATTTTTATAGGTACGGAACATGGTTTTCTTAAATATAATTACACACGCCAAGAAATAGCTGTTTGCGAAGAAAATCTATTAGACATGGACAATGTGATAAAATTAGCAGGTGATAGACAGTTGACACTGAGGGAAGCAGTTAGTAATAGTTCGGTTGCGGGCCCTCAAGGGTACCAGCGTTGCCATTGCAAGACTGGTTGTTATAATAAACGTTGTGCCTGCCGTGGGACTGAAAAATATGTAATAGTAAATGTCACGGGAGTACAAATTGTAAAAACAAATAAAAAATAATAATGCATTTTTCCTATTTTTAAAAATACCTATTTTAAAATTGTAGTAGGTATTTGAGATTCACGTACATATCTGGTCTATAACAACAATTACCTGTGTATTTGGTCATTAATGTGATTATCCGGTTTATAACGATAATTACCTGTGTATTTGGTTAATAACCGGTGAATTATGTTAATTTCCATTTAACATCATTTACCGTAACATATATATATTTGTATTGAGATACATATTTATATTGATAGTTTTTATAATTAACAATCTAAAAATTTTATAAAAATTATCTAGATGTTTGTGTTAATTATCTGATACATATAATTAAAAAAAGTGTAGGTTAATTAATATACATAAAATATACCAGTATAACTAATTGTCTTTAGTCACAACAAAATTTGTTTATTTCAAATTACGTATTCTAAAAAAAAATTAGAAGTTCGGCGCTTTCACCATAAATATATAATACTTATGTATATTGTAATAGATTTACATGTTTAATTGCTTTAAATAGATAAATATTTAAGATTGTTAATTTGATATTCATCATATTTTTCTATAATCTACAAGTCAACTTATCAAACTTAAAAAACGCAAATAAATTATACGTTATAAATTGTCATTAAATTAGAAATCTTAATTTTGTTTAAATAGTGCTGAAGCTAAATAAGCTTCTTTATTAATTTCCTAATAAAAAAAATCTATACATTTTTGTGTATTTTACGTATTTTGTCGAAATTTTAACTTTAGATACTAAAAAACTGTTTAAGACTTACGCTCAACTTTTTTTTTTTAATTTTCACTCACAAGTTATGAAGAATGCATTACATTTTTAAGTTGTTTGACCGATTAAAAACAATTTTATCAACAATAATAATAAAAAAAAAAATAAAAATTTAATTATACTTATAAATAGCTTAAAAAAAGTCAAAATATTTTAAAAATTTTACGGTGTATAAAAAATGATTATTTAAATCTTTAGTGAAAATTTCACGTTTTTACGGTTATTATTTCTTTTGTTACACTGAAAATAAAAATCGATTTTATCAATAATTTGTTTTGCAAAAAATTCCTATTTCTTCTTAATTTTTTTTTTGTTTTTTCGACGCGTTTTTAAACTATTTTGAATTTTTTACTTTTGACCCCTTAAGATACTAATTAGTTTCACTTTCCTGTCAGAAAAATGCTAATGAAGAAAATCGGAGCACTTTTACTGCATTAAAACGTGATGACAGACAAAATAAAAAAACACACACAACACAGTAAAATCAATACATTCTTCGCTTCGCTCAGAATCTAAAATAAAAACGATATTTTACAAATAATGTTCTTTTCTATGTTGTATATGCATTTGAAGTGTTAGCTAATAGCTACTACTATAGCCTGAGTAGTTCTATCCCGTGTGAAACGGGTTTTATAGATACATTTATGCTATGTATAATGCACATATATTTACTGTCTAAAATAAATTATTATTTCTTTAAGATATCTAGAACAAACGATATGCTGATGAAAGTAATGTTATTTCTACGCCAACATCACTAAAAAACATACATTTGAGTGGTTTAGTTATCCCTGAACTAGATAATGTAGGAACATCTGCAGTGAAACGAAAAAAATGATATAATTTGTAGGCATATAGGCGTAACTAGCTATTAGGTAGGCAATTTAAATTTGGAAGCTTGAGTGTCACCTAAAATTATTTTTTCATACACTCATTTTTTTTTATGGTATTTTAAATTAATTAAATACGCTTTTTTTCTACATAGGTGATAGGATAGGTTTTTCGACAGATTTGAACACACCTCTCCCCATATAAAATGTATGTATACGTCGCGATATATTAATGTGATTTTATCCAAAAAATATAGTCTTATATTAATAATTGTTTATAGATCCGCGGTATATCTGTAGTCGCGTATAAACTCGCGTGTGTCTGGATGTATTATTATTTATTATTGCACGCATGTGCCTGTGTGTGTTCCGTCTATGGCCTATATAAAACTATATTTATACGTATGACAAGTCATATGACAAATGAATAACAATTCCCATGGAAAAGTACGGTGGTTTTCGGTTGAAATATATACATACAATAAATGAATAAACATATAAACTACATAAATAATATATATTATATAACCTAGGTAATATATACACACGAATATTCGACAATACAAAAACCCATTCGTTCTTTGTACCGGTATGCGACTGCCCCCGACTTACGTATATATTTCTAGTTAAAAGTTATTATACTTATTTTATGTTCGTGATGTGTGTGTATGTGTATGTGTGTCGACGTTAATTATATATATCTGAGCCGGATGGGTTGGAATCGATTGTGGGGGCAAAAAGGTAGGGCAAAAAAGAAATAGTAGTAGAAAAAAAGGTAAGTATAAATTGAAGTAGGAATTCAATTTCTATACAGAGTGGTGTTTTTCCACTTTAACTATAATGCTTTTTACGACAAATTATGATGATATTATTAACTGAACGTGACCCTTAAAGAGTCAACACATTTAGTACACACAACATCTCAAAAAGTATTAACGTTTTAGAAAATATTCTTTTTACATTATTATAATTTATAAGTCATTACAAAATGATATGTTTGAAAGAAGTTTTCGTTTTTACTATTTTTTTTTATTGTTATAATTTTTTAAGTTCTTAACTTTTGATTGAGAACATACTTTTAATTATATATTTTTAATTTAATATCCGAAGCAGAGTATGTTTCTAAAGATTTTAAATATCGATGCATAAAAATCGAGTAATTCATTAGTTATAAGTTAAAACTTATAAGTATTTAGCGGAGTAACACAGGTCCCAACAAAAGTTACTCCTCTAAAATATGATGATGATTATCATTGTATGAAAATGCACTAGAAGAAATGAATACATTAGCAAGGGTGGAAGTAAGATTATTTGAATGGTTTAGAATATGTTATGGAGTTCGGCATGGTATTTATATAATTAATTCACTATTTCAAAATTCTGAGTAAAATATTATAATTCGGAATATAAAATTAAAAATGTATGCTGTGTTGATGTTGTTGAAAAAGTAAAAACTTTAAACACAACGATAAAAAAATAATAAACATTTTGTTGTTACTTAAAATTATAGAAAACGTGAAGAATTCGTTTTTCAATATTTGTAATATATATCAGAAAATATTTATTGTTCATAAATTATAGCATTTTATACAGTTATGAGTATTTAATAGTGAACAACCAACTCTCACTATTTTGATAGCTCAGCACACTCTGTATATAGCTTATAAGTTATAATATATTTATATATTATATGCATATTATACATTCATTGTATATAGGTAGTTACGTCTACTGACTTGTATAGTAGGTAATATTAGTACACAATGTTTCATAAAATAGGTGTGGTGTACTGGTGTTACACGCGATTTATCTATAGGTAAATAGTATCTATACGTATACATTGTCTATATTGCTACGGTTTCTTCCCCTTCTTATTTAATACGATTTAAGCTGCACAAAATAGTTTATATTTGTTTTACTCGCATCACAAGCTTCTATATTATATTATTTGAAGTAAAATACTTTTATGATAATATAGGTATAATATAGGTACCTAACTATAGTCTAAGCTCTAAAATCTAAATAATGAATATTATATGCTCATATGGCCATACAATATTATTATACAATATATACTTCCCATGGACCTATTTATTCGGATTTAATTAAATATAAAAGCACAATGATTCTTATATATTTTACCAGAGTTGGGCGTACGTATAGTTATAGCAAAAATTGTGTGCCTCATAGCGATCGTGAAAATACGTAAGTTTTATAATATTATACATGTGACATGCCAATTTTTGAAGTAAGTCAATAGATTCATGAATAAATGAATATTACTACTTCGATTAAAAACTTTATTTAGTAATCTCTGCTGTATATATATACCTATTTCACATCAGTATACAATATTTTGAATTATTACCCTATAATATAAGCACTATATAGGTTCAGAATGACGTAACTGATGTGGGCTCATTGCTAGTCTAACCCATCCGGGAGCCAGTAACGCCGGACGATGCTTAACCGCAGCACACATTAGAGAATGCAGCCAACCATTGAGTCACACCAGCCCCCAAATCGTTTATTATTAGACTTAGAGCTAGGGAATTTTAGGAGTTTGTGATAATTTTTTTATTTTACATATTTTGCATATTTAACTCTTTTTATCCATACAAGTGTATATTTTGATATAATATACTTGTGTTTTAAGTGCATTTTTTGATTTTTTAATGAAAAAATAAAATGTTCTTAAGAGCATATTTAAGCATTTTTGAATATTATAAAAGCATATGCGGTAAATTGTTAGAGCATTTTTAAATGTTTTTTAGAGTATAAAGTCCTTAGCCCAAAATTTATTACACTGTGATCGACCATTATATACATGTATACGCAAATGAATTTGAGGCAAGTTAGCTGTCAAAAAAATGTACTTTTTTTATTTTATCATAGATAAGCTGTATCCAAAATGAATTAATTGTTTTAGGCACATAATGGGCAATGCCCAATATTGACTAACAGGACCTAGTTGGCTTCATGCATTTAACGTCTTAGCCCAAATTTCTGATAATTGTGCCTTAGGTGCATAGAATGAACATGTTATAACTTATCTTATACCGCAAGCCTGTAAAAAATAGGCATGCGTGTAAATTTCGTCCGAAATTAGTGTTAGGTAAAAAAAATGATTCCATGGTAAATTACGCTCAGAAATTTTGTATATTTAATTTAAGTGTACCCATATAAATTCCAATCAAACTGTAAATTTAATTTAGAAAAATATAGATTATAATAAAATGTTATGAAGATAAACCTTTTACAACTTAATCTTAAAAACTAAGCTGTGAACTAGTAAATGGATTGTATATTCGTATTGACGCATATACGATTACTAAATGCATCAAATATGTTGACATGCACTTTGTATCTTTTTTACTAGATTTAGTATCTGATCATTGACCAAGTTGTCTAATAAAAATTATATTTAGTTTAAAACAACCGTAAAAAAAAAAAATAAAAGAAATTATATACCATATTTAAATAATTAGAATGCACAGTTTTATGGAAAATGCAAAATACAAAAACACATTTTTCTCAAAACCGTTCTATGGTAACTTACGGCATTTTTGCTTATGACGACAGTATTGCTGAGAACCAGTTTTTTTATATTTGTCTAGAAAGGTCGCAAAACAATGTGAATAATTTATAAATATTATATTATACACTTTACACTAGAAAAAATATATCTAATAATCTAATACAAATTTTAGTTTGCATATTTTGTCAAAATTGCAAAAAAAATCATATTTGAGTATCAATTTAGGAACATTTTGAACATATTTGGAAATTTTTTTATATCAATGTTATTTATTAACTGTTGTGTCATATTTTTTATTTTTGTAATTTATTGTTTATGTAAAGTGGTAGCAATATTAAACTCTCACTTGTATATATTGTAGCAATCATCTGGAATAATATTCTATATACATACATTCATTATACAGTTTTTTTTATTCCACTCTCAAAATCAAATAAAAAAATATACTCAAGAATTATATGTCATATAGGCAAGTTTTATTCTGTTTTATAGTGAATACAAAATATTTTGTAGTTATTGTGGACAACGAATAATTATAAAAAAACTGATAGAAAACTGCATTGAAAATCATATTACTATACGATAGTTCAGATTCGGAGCCTTGTAAGAGCAATTTTGTACCACGGTATACCGTCAGTCGCGCTTGGCTAATGAAAAACTTGACACAGAAGAGACGAATTTGGTCGGTGAGGTTGAGGTGCCGGGCACCACGAACTCAAAAGCATTATCATTGTAAGACGTCTTTCCGCCGGTGTAGTACGTCACGACAGAATCGTAAGGACTTCACACGATATCAGCAGCAGACGGGGAGGTGCATCGTTGTCTTTCCGCCTGGCTGACGTTTACCTCCGTTGCCTGTTCGAACTTCCTGGTCGCAGCTCGGTAAGCCGCCTCGTTTCTGCTACTGGCCCTCTTCGGGCCGTATAGGTTCCATAGCCGTCGGTATGGGCACATTGGCAATCACAAGCCTCGGTGACTCCTCAGTCGGAGGTGGTACATGTGTGGGTGCTGCAGGGACAACGGTCTTCGGAGATTCGATTGTAGCCGAACGCCTTCCGCTGTACCTCAAAGGACGGCAACTCGTCCTTATACGGTACGTGCTGGACGTGTTTGGCTTTTGGTCGCGCTGTACCGGTGGCGTCGGCGCGAATGGCGGTGCGGGTGGAGGAAGTTTGTGCGACTGGCGTCAATCTTTCGGGCCACACGACGTAGATGACCAGTTGACGCAAGGCCTGTGAAGTGATTATACGGTGTATCAATCTGGCAAATATTACGACAAATGTAAACGCGAGTCGCATCATTTCAAAAACCATTTGGCCGTACGTCATGTCCTGCAATTCAAATCGTGAAATTAAAAATCTTAAAATTGTATATTATTATTATTATATTTTACACACCAAAATAGTTATTTGTATTTCTCATAAACTATTTACTAATTATTCAGCTGGTACTCGCGTCTGAACTAGGCCCGTTAACATATACGTTAGCAGTCGTACAATCAAATATAACAGAGAAAAAAGAAAAAAAGACAAAAACACTTATAATGGGTAACTGTTACTGCAGGGTAGATGTTACTCCGTTGACTTTCAAAGGACAAGTCAGGATTTTCTCAGATGTTAAAACAATTTTCAAGTGTTTGGCAACGGTCTCAGCTGTTTTTATTATAGACCAGAAGCATATTATTTTTTAAAACGTTGTTGAATGCGTCGTAGAAAATAAAATATTATATAATACAGAGGCCAATCTATAAATATTATAATAAATACATACCAATTTCAAAAAAAAAAGATTGGCAAATGGGTATCGCTCTGCTGTACAGTGAGTGTCGAGTGGGGTCACTGTAATGGATGTGTTGAATTTGAATTCAATGATATAAAATCATTGTATATGAAAAATGATTCTGAGCGAAAACGGTCTATCAGTTACATAACTCAGTGAATTATATGATATTATTGCTATTTAAAGACCTAATTAATTTTACTATTAAGAATGGGTTGAATAATTTTTTTGAGAAAAAATTACATTTAAAAATGTCATTCAGTATATAAAATATAATAATATATTTCAAAAGTTTCAATCACTCACAAACATTTTTTTTTTAATTACAACGAAATAACTAATATTGTTATTTTACGTTTAAATATCTAATTTTGTCCAAATTTTAACGTTACCATAACGTTCGTTTTCTTTCGTTAGCAATTATTATACATTATAATAATATGTGTTCATTTCAGAACTAATTAACTGTAGAATATGTAGGTGAACTAATAATTTTTTTTAAAAATGAATTATAATGGTGTGAATATAGCATACTATTATGTATATATATGTCACTGACTAACTGATTTTGTTAATAAATTAATTTGTCTGTAAATATTAAGATTTGAGGAACATTTTGATACGATACTAATTTTATTGCATCAATGTTTTATAGTAGAATATTATTATAATATTTTTAGTTATATATAATATATCATGTGATATACTTTATCTACAAAATTGCATTTATGAACTTTTAATCTATTGATACTAGCATACTACTGCCATTGTTCGAAAAATACGATGCTTTGGGAATGAATTAAAGTTTAAATATTATATTTAAATAATATATATATATATATATTTTATTTTATTTATTTTTTTATTTTTTTTATTTATATTATTTTTATATTTTTAAATATTTTAAGTATGCAAATTTCTATTCAAAATCTGTTATTATAATTACTCTAAAATGTATCTCTAATCATAAGGAAATAAATCATAACTCAAAGTCGGAATATTAAATACAATAATTCCATCAATATGTAAAATGTAAATTAAAATCATTTTTTCTCGAAAGTTTTATTTTTTGTATGACTGCAGAAAACGCCATATACGTTATAATAATATAATTGTTTATAAATGTGTTTCGATAATATGTAAATGTTATATTTTAAACCATTTGGAATCGTGTTGCAATTGTAATTTATAACCACTCAGAAATAGCTAGGTACAATTCAGTTTTCTGGGAAGTTCAAAGTATAAAATATACATATCTATTTTTCCTATATCTCCAAAAATATTTTAATTTTTCTAATGAATCATATTTAATTTTTATTTTGTTTAATGGCACGTTCCACTTGTGCTGTTTTGACGCCACGCCTCTGCTCATCTAATCTAACTTGAAGCCCGCTTCACATGGACGCATACGCACGCAGAGTGTTTCAATTTACATTGTTTAAAAGGACGTTACATCGACATTTTCTATCTCAGTCTCTCCATCGGATAATATAGAAAAACCTTGCGAGGGAATTATTATCAAAGCAGCTGATTGTAATGGGTGTTTGATTAAAATTAAAGTAGCACCTATAGCTTTAAATTGAAATGAAAAATTTGGTACATAAATCCATATTATGTTTGATATTTTAATTGTAATGCAAAATATCTAGTTAATAAAAAGTAGGTATCTGCACAGATAATATTAATTCTCATACATCACTATAAAAATAAATAATATCGAAAAAACTCTCGTTCAAAAAGTTTTTTCTCATAATTTTATTTATTTTTTTTTTTTTATAAAATATATCATTTTAGTTTAAAACTTGCCTCGATTTTTTGAAGAATAAATACGAAAACGTAATAAAAATGAAAAGTTCACTTAACGCTAATGTGCGCTCACGAAATCGAAGAGTATAAAATTCAAAACCTATCCATAGGTACATCTACCCACGATATAAAACATTCTTTGCAATATGAACCAAGTGAAGTGATATTATTATTGATAATTTAAAAATATATAATATGTAACATATTTTTAAATTATATTAATAAGTATTATTAATATTACATATAAATGCAGGGTATCTATTTAGATATTAGACATTTATTCAAAAATGCTATGCTCAGTAAAGGCATACATCGGGGGAGGGGGGAGGGCTTAGAGAACTTAGTCCACTAAATATCCTATAAGCCTCCCAAAAACAGACAATTTTTTAGTTTTGTGGGATCGAAGCTCTCCTACTTATATTGATGTAAAAATGTTATCTCCTTCCCTTGAAATTTTAATTGATTTCTGTCCACGATACTCAGCCAAAATAAATCTTAATTAAGTCTTTGCAGGTAAATGAATAACTGAATAAATAATAACAATAAATTCAATCAAATTTTTAGAATACTCGTTCAAAATATTTGATTATAAATGCGTATTAAATGGAAAATAATACGACACGTCGTAAGAAAATATTACTTATTAAGTACAAATTAAAATGCATCTATATAATACACAAAAACAAAATATTCTTAACTATTAAACATAAATAAAAAATAATTTTTGTAATAAAACGTGAGATGCTTAAACTTATTATTAAAGTTGAATTGAATATTATATGATGATTAGTTCTTGGCACTAAAAATAAATTGTGCTTTGAAAATTACGATAGGTTGTCCTTGCTATGGGGAGTGGTAGACGATAGTCGACCTACTATATAATAATGTGAATAATGTTTCGTATACCTACCATTAACTTATTATTTTAATCTTTAATAATTTTGTACAAAATGGTGTGTTAATAATTTAATGTAGAGGATAAATATCATGGTGTTTTCTCCGACGGACTATATGTATGTAGATAGCACAGGCAAATACCACACTCATCACGATCGTGTCCTGCAGTGTATTTCATTAAACATTTTGCCTGACAATAAAAATCAGATGACTATTCTCAACTAAATTATAATTTCAATTATGGTTGAATTTATAAAAAAAAAAA
Organism: Pentalonia nigronervosa; assembly: GCA_014851325.1. NCBI lineage: Eukaryota > Metazoa > Arthropoda > Insecta > Hemiptera > Aphididae > Pentalonia > Pentalonia nigronervosa. The sequence goes on from JACXSJ010000309.1 coordinate 99,837, forward strand.
ATCATCAGAGTAATTTTTTTTTAGAAACTAAGTACAACAAATAATGTGAATTACATTGATTTTTGAATATTTTAGAACACAATGTTATTAATTTGATTTCTTCATCTATTTCACATATAAATGTGTAACATACAATATTATACTACATGCATAACACCGTATAAAAATCAGTAATCTAAAATATATTATAAACATACTACGTTGGTATCTACTAATATATATTACTCCACGCTTCTACCACTATCATTACCTTCTATCACTTTCTATATTCTTCATTTTATATAAATAAGAATACTTTCTGAGGTTTTATTACATGACTTATGTAATAAGATAATAATGCTTGAAGAAATTCTGGGAACTCGCTCTGTTCTATGTGTAAAGGTGTAACAAATACATTTTGAGTGCACCTCATTGAAAAAGTCACTGTCACAACTGATGGACGTTTTATATTTGAATTTAATGTCAAAATCATTGTGTACGACAAAATGATTCTGATCTAAGGGGACAGGATGATTTGCGTCATATCAATTTTTCTAAAAACCCCTTAAGATAGTTTATGGTATATTACATTTTAGATTCTGAGCGGAGCAAAGAATGTATTGGTTTTACAATGTTGTATTTTTTTTTTTTTTTTGTGTGTGTCATCACTTTTTGAGACACTAAAAATGCTTCAAATTTTTTCAAAAGCATTTTTTTCTGGCGGAAAAGTGAATCTGGTCGGTACTTTTTTTTTGGATGGAGGAAGGGGAGGAGTAAAAAGTAAAAATTCCAAAAAGTTTTAAAACGCGTCGACAGAAACAAAAAAAAAATTAAGGAAAAACGGAAATTTTTAATCAAAGTCTATTTTTAATAAAATCGTTTATGTTTTTTGATGTAACACGAAAAATAATAACCATAGATGCATGCAATTTTCATCATAATATGTTTATTTTAGCATTTTCTATACACTTTAAAATTTAAAATAAATTTCGACTCTTTTTGAGCTACTTATAGACATAAGACCAATATATATATATATTTAGTATAAATATATATATTTTTTTATTATTGTCCATAAAAATGTTTTCGCTTTATCAAAAAATTTGAATTTTATTCAAGGTATCTTATAAATTGTTGTTAGTGAAAATTAAAAAAATTGAGATCCACAATGATTTTTAATAAGTCTCTAAAGTTAAAATACGTAAAAATCATTAAAATTTTTGATATTATTTGTCATGGTAAAGTGAACATATTAAAATTGTAAAAGAATAAATTATTATTAAGTTTACTTTATTGAGATTAAAATTGAAAACTAACAACACAATTGTATAATAATTAAACACAGATTTTCTATCTGGGGGTGTGGTGCCTTGTATGGCTATTTAAAACAATTCGTTAGAAAAAGTTTTGTAAAAACGATATAACCATATCGAGGTATACATATTTTTAATTTTTACCTATATATACTTACTAGTATTTAGTGTCTAACAATATATAGCTAATAATAAAATAATCAAGACGATTAACTTGGATTTTTATCAGGTATAATTTGTTGTAAAATATATTTTCATTAAAAGAAATAAAATAGGTACAAGGTACTATTTGTACTTAAATACTTAATAAAATGAGTAGACTTTAAATAATGATTAAAAAGTGATTGACTCTTTCTAGAATACCGAAATGTAACTCTGAGTGTCGATATTCGATGTACTTATAGATATATTTAATAAACAAAATAAATAACAATGCTGTTGCCCATAGTAACATAAAACAACCTAATTTAGAAATAAATTGTAACCAAATATTATATATGTAGGAGGTTTTGATTTATGATATATAGTTTCATGTATAAATTGTCATGAGGATATTATAATTTACAATCAATAATTATTGTATTTCAAAGAAAATATCTATAATAGGTATAATACAAATATAGTCAATGTATCAATGTATATGATAATTATACCTAATACCTATACTCTATAATAAATAAACACATAGAAATGGCTCGATACAGATTTAAAATTTAACTGTTATTTTATAACAAATAACCGTAAATGTGAGGATAAAATTTTTTAATGTTGCACAATATCTGTTTTATCCAGCAGTATGACACTCGACATTTCTTGTTTGAGTAATTCCGTATTCGTCATTCGCACAATAATAATTTGGATTACGTAGCACTTAATTCGAAAACAACATTTACGTATGTTATAAATATATAATACTTAAATAGTAAAATATATATGACATCTGTGCCTGCCCTGTGGACTGTGACTCACGCAACTCCTAACTATTTCTATATATATATATATATATATATATATATATATATATGTATATATTGTAATGCTTTCCCCATCGAAGACAAACATTTGACGGCTAATACGAGGAAACAATAAATATCATTTGCAACATTATAATCTGCGTCCTGTACGAGGCGTCGCGCATCAACAGAGTCGTATTTTGGGTATACCTATTTAGGTACTTATCATCCGCTAAAAAATGCCAAGTGCATGCTTATAAAGGAGCGTACCTACTTACTACTACCTACTTGCATGTAAATGTAAATCATGCAAGTAAGTATAATAATTCACATGGAAATCGTTCGCAGATCGACCTCGGTGTAATCCATTTGTGGTCATCGGCTGACGACGGCAGGACCCGCGAGTAATGTTAAGCAACCCTACCAGTGGGTATTTATGTGTTAATGTATTATTATTATTATTTACGTACACGGTTTAACAGTGCACGTATAACCGGAGTAGTTAGGTGCATATTATTTTAAACATCCAAACCGCGTTTTTTCATTATTATTATAATTATTATAACTAGTCGAGGGCGGTGGAAGGGGCCGCCGTCTCGCGGGTGCAACCGACCAAGACGCATAGCCATATATACAGTCCCCGTGTAAGGCGGCGGCAGTCGCGCCTATATAAGAGCGCGAGCACGGTAAGTGATGCGTCTCAGTGTCTTCCGTGAAGTCCGTACGAAACAACTTCGAACGCCACCGCCGCCGTCGCCGAGATATACGAAACACACCAATCACATCGTGATACTTGGGCTATACTTTTCCGTCGCCGAAAATCCATATACACAGCGATTTACTGTTGAAATCGAAACCGCTGTAAACGACCGACGAAAATGGTAAGCAAAGACATTAGATTTTTTTTTTTAATTTTTTTTTTTTTTTTTTTTTTTACTTTAATTATAATTATTATTGTTTTTCCCGTCATTCAAATTTTATCGGATAGACTTTTGAATTGTTACGTCGCCGGCGTTCCGGAACGTTCGACGACATTAGTCACGATTTTCTTCGGCTTTTTTACCGTGCGCTTTCCATTTGGAAAAATTGTCATTTCCCGGGACACCGGTTACGTCTGCACTAAAACCGTTGCTAATCGATTTGACCGTTCGTCGTCTGCAATGGACAATACTATACATACCTATATATACCTATATTTAACGCTGCACAATAGTGCACATCTGCGGTTTTCACTTCCTTTTAGATTCGTCGTTTCTGTAATTCTGTAAATCCACTTTTATGGGCGATCGAAAGTAAAATAAAAACACGTATTTTATTATAAATTTCTCGTGTAATTTTTTCTCCGTACTTAAATAAAAACCATTGATTCAACACGAGTGAACGAACCCCGTCGTATAGAGTATAGGTACACATTTTATGTTGATGACGGTCACTACATATTATATCAACAGCCTGTCATAATATATGTACGCGTCACATGTGCATGTGTAACAAATCGCTAATAATTGCGACGGACACCGTGAGCATATTGAGCGCATACGCCATCACACCACATTAAATCTGAGTGATAAAAGAGCTGTAGAGCTATAATACATTCTATAGATGTCGTGGGAACAGGTAAAATGACGGAAGGTCTTCGGTCTTCGGTTAAGAGATAGACTATAAATATAGTTAAAAAATATTGTTCAAATTTCGATTTACCAATTTTATTGAAGGTGGAATGATTATAAATCAAATTAACTATATCCTAGATAAGTTGGTAATACCTATATTACATAGACGGAAACATTTTTTCTTAGTTAAAAACTAAAGAATATTTTAAGTAAAACTTAATGGTATGTTCATAGTTAAACTTTTAAAAGATATCAAATAAAAGTCTTAGTTTTTGTATGTCATTAAGAACAAAATATTCAACATAAACACACACAAATAACAAATAGAAATTATATTTACTTTTAACACACAATAAGTCTGTTTCTAATTTTATCGAATACAATATTTGAATTATTTTATTTGTTCTACTATCTAATTCTACTTCATTTCATAGCATAAAATTCTTTAATTTTTAATACAAAAAATATATTGATATTTAAATATGTTGTCTAAGTTTTGAGTAAATATAAAATAATAAATATAATCTTAATTCAGAATATAAATATTCGCATCAAGAAGTATGAATACCTTCAACAATTCAAAGAAATATAGGTACTTCAACGTTATTCATAAAATATAGCGTAGTTGAAGTATTTATACATAGATTTAATTTATCATAGCATATAAGCGTAACTAACTAGAACAATAAAGTGTATTAATTTATAGAACTTTATCCACCATATTTACTTCTACTCTCTAATAAATTTAATAAATAAAAATGTATATTAATTAATTTCTAAATTTCATATACATTTTACAAACTTATATTTTAAGTTTAAAAAACGAACTCTTGTGTTTTTAACATAAAATTTATTTTTGACAGCAAATAATCCCAAAATTATACAATTTAACCTCTTATTTAACGTATTTTTAGTTTTTTAATTTCTTATAAAAATATAATATTTTTGGTAGGTATATAATTATATGCATATGTATATAAATTAATTATTGGTAGAAATTAAATAAATGTTTTAATCTATCCTAATCTGGGTTCACTGATCTTTTTATAAGTAAATAATTTAGTATATTGGTGTATGTTTTGTTTAAGAAGAAAACCTTTACTTAATACTTATATTAGTTTAGGTAGGTACTTATAATCAAAATAATATTGTATTAAAGTAAAAATTGCTTTGCGCGACACCTTAGCCATTAATATTTTTGTGGTTAACAAATCGAGATGTAATCATATAAAACAGTATTTTTTGTTTAGTGGTTATAAGTCACACATAATGAGTGTAACTTTATAATGGAATTTTCTTCCTACATTTTACTTTTAATTTCGTTTTCATTTTATACTAAGATGAAAAATCAACTTATAAAATATCTATAGTATGCATTATATTTTATAGTTATAATACTCGTTGCATTTAATTTTAATCAGTATAAAATAGTAATATACTCAATAATATGTATATAATATAAGTAAGCACAAATACATATATAGGTATATATTTAATAACTAACGAGTAATGAAACTTTTTTTAAAGTTATTATGCAAATATATTACACTGCCAATGTATAAATCAATTAGATTTTTCAATTTTTATCTTATTTATTTTAAATTCATTCGTTGTCAATATATATAGATAGGTAATATGTATAGATGATACAATAGTGAATAGCATAATAACTAAGTAACATTTTTCAATACTTATACATAAGTTCCTATACATAAGTGACAGACCTAAATGTTTAAGGTTTGATGAATGACTATAAATTATAATAATATTTTGTAAATAGTTCTATAGGAAAAATAATAAAAGAAAAGTGTACTCTTCGTGGAAAATTAATGAGCTGTAATAATAAAATAGCTTGGTATTATTTTTTATCGATCTCAATCAAAGTGCTTATTACCATAGGTGTGCGCACGGGAACAGCAGGGTGTGCTCTTACTGCTCTTGAACGGCTCAGATAAATTTTAAAGGACCGAACGGATCCAAGCTGAGCAGCCATCGTATAATACTCAATATAAAATTATTTAGATATATGTATACAAAAAGTGCATTAAATTACTAAATTAATCTATTCTGTATTTAAAGGTCTATCTATTTATCACAGTATTTTAATAACATTCATTAAGATTTATAAAATAATGCCATATTATAAAGATTACAATATTAGATATTTCTAATTAAATTGATCTTTAAACCACCTAATCAAAATAATTAATTTGAGGGGTTATATTGTATACATATTTATAATAATATGGAAGATAAAATAATTATTTGTGGGCCGTTAAGAAAAAAGAATGGGCTGGAATCAATGTTTTCAAATGCTGCACCTGATTTGAAACTGCGCACACCTATGCTATTTACTATTTATAGTATTAAGTAAATGGATAAATTAAATGTACCATATATATAGTTTGAGGAATTGTTTTTAATTATTACGCGTTAGGTTAGGTTAACATGTTAGGTCACGAGTCTTGTGTTGTAACTTGTAAAATATTATTATGACAGTATGACATTTTTGATACACAAATACCTTAAAAAAGTGTCAAGTTGTTATTGATAAATGATAGTCACTATGAAACATGAGCTATTAAAACCAACTCATATTAGGTAGCCACTAGCCGTAAAATGTATACATCCAATTTAACTATTTAACATAGTGATTCAAAGTCATTTGAGTTTCAGTGTGATAATAATTTAAGCAGATATAATTTGTTTTGCAATAATAAAATAGGTTGATATTTATTAGGTTTCATTCAGACAAGAAAACCACGAGAAAAAAAAGTTGCTTAGTCATCTACAATAAGCTACATAAAAGCATAATAGGTGTGACATTTTTTTGTTTCATCGACTACGGGATGCAGTATTAAAACATATTGGTTTTCAAAAAGAGTTTTATGTTATATACCTACATGACAATGTGTACTTTCATGATCGAAAATGTATAATAGATGAAAACAATCCCGTTATATTGGACATACGTGTTTTAGAAAAGAAACATGGCACCGATGAGACATGAGGATTGCAAATGTGTTAGATCTTAAGCAGTTAAGTGTATAATATGACAACTGACAGGCGACAGAAATAATAATGTGAACAATATTATATACAATTTATAAAGCTTTAACAATGGAATATAATATAATATACATAATAATTAAGGTATTTATTTGTGTATTAATGTTTTGGAGTTTAATAGTATAAATTATTTTTTTATTTTAATTAGGTATGTATAGATTTAAAAATGTCTCAATATTGAAATTCTATATACCTAGGTAATGTGTGTTTTATAAAAAATGGTTTTTTCATATTTGTATATATATTTTAAAAATAATTCAGAACATCTTCACAAAATCTTTTGTATTATTAATTTCGTGTTATATATTGGTTATTAATTATATTTTAATATTAAGAGTAGAGAGAAATTCGTTATAGTTAAAAATATTATTTAACAGCATGAATTACATAATTAAATTTATTATTATTTCCAAAGAAACTCAAAAGAATTATTATAAATACATTAAAATGTTACGACTATTGTGAACATTTTTTATAAAAATAGGTTTTATTATTATGTTTAAAATAATGAAGGTATAAAATGATGACATAAATTATTTTTAGATTAGGTTAGGTTCGAAACCGTCTACGCTGAATAATTTCCGTCTAAATAAAAATATTCTAATACTCCATATTATAATAATTATTACTGATTGTTTAATAGTACCCGTATAATTTGTATATATTATTTAGACTTGAGTAAGAAAATTGGAATTAATTTTAAGTAGTGGGGAAGAATATTTCAAGATATGCTTTAAAATACCATATGTATATTCATTAATCATTTCACAATATCAGTTAAACGAGTGCGGAGTGCCTACTGTCTATGATTGTGAGTAATGAAACATGGAAAGAAAAAGAGTAAAGAATAAGTCAACGATCAAGTATTAAATATTCATTAGAATATAAAGTTTTATATATATTAAAAATAAAAAAAAAGTTAAAATATAAAACATTTATATTAATTGTTATTTATATATATGTAAGTTTGTCACTAAGAGAAATAATGATTTTTTGGTGATATAAATAAAATGAATAATCAAATTATCTAGATACGTATTATTAAGATACAGGGCTACATACTACATAGACATGTTGTCATCTAAATTCAATTGAAGTTTAGTCAAACATAAATTAACATTTAACAGGTACCTATGATATGTTAGTGTTTACTTAATGGCAATATGTATAAACTATCAAATGCCTATCATAACTATTTTTTAACTAATATAATCTGAATATCTTAAAAACTATTTTAGTTATACACTTACATTTTCATAAGACTTTATAAATAAAGAAAATAAGAAATACTTTAATTGAAATTATATTTGTGGCAATAAATTCATCACTATAAAATAAATTGGGTGTGGACTGGTGAAAATGACATAATAAAGGGTGTTGTCTATTTTAGGGACATCAACGTTTGTTAGACTTGTTCAGAGTTAATGTCAAGGCAATTATTAAAACAGTATCTAGAAGAAAATTAAGTAGCATGTTTTGGTAACACATAAAGCTATAAGGAATTATGAGACATCATGGTGCACTGAGGATAATTGGTTAATAATAACTACGGTTACGCGTGTTGGAAGGAATTTACGAAGATGATTGACAAAAAATACAACACCTGTGTGGTTGTGTGAGTAGTAGGTACCTATAGGAATTCATCTTTAAATTGAAAAAATGGTCGGCAAGTGGGTACCGCTATGCTATACAGTAGGTGTCGAGTGGGTCACTTTCATGGATGTGTTAAATTTGTATTCAATGATATAAATCATTGTATACAAAAAACGATTCTGAGTGAAGACGGCTTGTCAGCCTACATAACTAAGGGTATTTAAGATATTATTGCTATTAAAATAATTCATTTTACAGTTGATAATACAGTAAGTTGAATTAATTTTTGCAGAAAACATTGCATTTGAAAATTTAATTGAGTGTATAAAATATAATAATATACTTTAAAAGTTTCAAGCACCTACGAAAAGTATTTTTAAATTACAATGAAATAAATAACATGTTGTTTTTTATTTAAATATCTAATTTCGTCTAAATTTGAACTTAAAATGTCTATAAAAAAAAATTATAATTTTAATATATTTTTTTGATTTTTTGGTTACACTATAAACTACATACGAAAAATCTTGTTTTAAATTTTTAATCCTTAGTTATAAAAAGTGAACATTTTATAATTTTTTTAACTACAATACAATTTGCAAATGTTCAATGACGAATTTCGGTCAAAATTTGAAGTTTAAATGCTTATAAAAAAAAAAAAGTGCCTATGTATTTTTATTATTTTTGATCTGCTATTTTAAAAACTTATAAAAAATCTTGTATTAAATTTTCAAGAAATTTGACTCAAAGAAAATTTTTTTATTGATATTTAAATAAAAACGTTCATAAAAAATTAGTTTGACTTTCTGGTAAATTTTTATTTTTTTTTAGAAAGGTAGAAAAACTTATAGAGATCCTTGTGTTGAATTTTCAAATCTTAGATTTGAATAAATTTTTTTTTATAAATTTCCTAATCAAAAAAAACTGTAAAATTTCTTGATTTTTACGTATTTTGTCGAAATTTTAATTTTAAACGCTTACAAAAAACTGTTTAAGACTTACGCTCAACTTTTTTTTTTAATTTTCACTTACAACAAGTTATGAAGAACCTTGCATTACATTTTCAAATTGTTTGACGGATTGAAAAAAATGTTATCAACAATAATAAAAAAAAAAATCCCGAAAATTTATTATGTTTATAAATAGCTTAAAAAAAGTCAAAATATATTGATAAAATTTTTCCGTGTATAAAAAATGATTATTTAAATATTTAATAAAAATTTCACATCTCTACGGTCATTATTTCTTTTCTTACACTAAAAATAAAAATCGTTTTTATCAATATTTTGTTTTGCAAAAAATTCTTGTTTTTTCTTAATTTTTTTTTTATTTTTCTCGACGCGTTTTTAAACTATTTTGAATTTTTTACTTTTGACCTCCTAAGATACTAATTAGTTTCATTTTCCTGTCAGAAAAATGCTAATGAAGAAAGGATTTATAAAAACAATAGAAATCAGCTATCAGTAATCTTTAGACTGTGTTAATATTTCATTGAATTATTTATTAAAATTATTTATTTATTGATATATAATATTATTATGTATTCAAATAATGAGTTCTAGCACTCCGAATTCAAAATTTGATATGTTTCATGATTTAAATGATATTATATAAGTACGTATTATACAACGATATATAATTAGGATAATTTATTTAAAATAAATATTTTATTCAAAATAATGATTTACATGAAGTATAGGTTTGACAACGAACCAAATATGTAGTCAACACCTTTAAAGTTCATAATTTAAAATATTAAATTTATGGCTAGACGGAATCGATAGGTATAGTTAGTATGAATTACTGTTTAAGTATAGTTGGCGAAATTAATAGCCAGTGAAATCGATATAGTTACATCCATTTTGAATTGCTGCTGTGTTATTATACAGAACTCGCCCCATAATATATCGTTGTCGAATGTCGAGTATTCGGATATATAGATGATTGTTAAATTTAAAAACCTTAGACCCTACAGTATAATATTATGTTGATTCATCCAAAACGGGGTTTTTTTTTGTAATCTTTTTGTTTCAATGTTAGTCTAAACAGTTTATCTGAGGATCGTTTATACGAACATTTGTAGCGCAGACATACTTTTATACTGCAGTTCTGCGTAATATTATTTACACAATATAAAAAAAAAAGATATATTTATAATATTATCACAATGACGATCGCGTCTTAATAGTTGTACGTCCATGATGGCCCCCGTGCTATTATCCACCGAGCCCAACGCCTAATATATCGTCCGGTAAAATATGCGTTGCTCGTCTTTATATTTATATAATATTATATTGCATAATATTCATAAATGGGCTTCCATATAATATTGTGCTCGACAAAACCCATATAACAATATAATAATTATGGTAATTGTTTCCATTAACGATTACTGTCGTTTCTCATTTTTATTATCGCCGTTGTCCTTATATATTATTATTTTTTCACCATATCCGACACAGAGAGAGAATAAACCCACACACACCAGTTTATATCTAATTTCGTCGCCGCTCCCGTCCGGTAGACGACATTAGGATTACGATATTAGGTTTGTATTAAATGTATAAATAGGTATTGTACGTCGTATGACGGTTTCCTGCGCCCCAGAGATAATTCGCAATTTGCTTCTACCGTTTTATCGGTTACGGTGGCATTACGATAATATTTGGTCTTCTGTTCATCACGACGTCTTTCGTATATATTATTATCATTGCCTAGCGTAGATTTCGGTTGAACCGTTTTCGGATCGCTAGTCATCTCACGACTCGAAGACGACGTAAAATACACAATTATAACAATAGGTACTATAATAATATAATATAGAACGCATCAAATCTGAAGACACGGTTTACGCGTCGCCATCGTCGAGTTTAGGTACATACTGCACTACTGCATAAAAAAAGTAGTTTGAATATTTTAGAAAAAAAAGTAATTAAGAAAAATAAGCAATTCGGATAAAAACAATACGTGTGTTTCCATTCGTTATTATTATTATTTTCGTTCGTTTTTTCACTTTAATCGAACCTATCTATATATTTTTATATAAAAAAAATAATACGATGCGTACATATTACAGAGGTACCTGATGTGTATTTTCAGAGATGACTGCATAGGGAATGATCGGTGACTTGGTTTACAGTTATTTTTCGATTTATTGATTTTATTATGTGAATGAATCACACTATTATCAAAATTTGCCACTGCACTGTCATTATTCGACGTTTACTGTTATGGCCATTATAGTTATTGGATGCTTCGTGATTCGTATATATTATTTTGTATAATCGAGTATAAAAATCATTATTACTATTAGCTACTAAGCTACTAAACTACTATAAGTCATACTGCTACGCAAGTGCTCTGGAGTCTGGACAATTATACGGTAAAATGTAGACTGCGAATATATTACGGGCTACAGAAATATAATCACAGCATGTATATATGGAATAATATATCGATGGCTAATAGGCCAAAAGTTGGTTGTTCAATTTTTCTCAAAATTATTTTATGAGTCAATATAGATTAATTTGGGTTGTCTTCTTCATTTGGCAAAACATTATAAGTCAATATCTTAATTATAACATGTTTTTTTGATACTTTAAATTTTTGTGTTTTTAGCGTATGGTAGGAATTTTTAGTGTACAATAATTATAACGATTCCTAAATTAATGAGACTTATTAATTATAATAAATATTTTATTGTGATCTAAATATTAAGTAGACAATAATAAAACAAGTCCGGACTTGTTACTTTTGTCTAAAACTCTAAAGAAACTCGGTTAATTTAATTTAATTTTTATTAAATTAATAATTTTTAATAAGTACAAAACATTGTATGTCTTCTGTAAGTCTGTAAAACTATATATAATTACCATTTACAAGTCCTATTTAAATTTAAACAAGACATTATAATTACGTTAAAAATATTGTTAAGACCTAAAATTAGTCACTTATGTAATCTACAGAATATTTTACAAATAAATCAATTGTTACACTAAAAAACAAAAACTACAACAAATATTATTTGGTTCAAAATAATTTTAAATTTTAAAACTACTCTCCTCTAAAATTTAATATTTGTGACATACAACATTTGGCCTCTTAGCCATCGATGTGCAAATATGGAAAATATGAATCGGCGCATATTATACTTGTGTCCGAAATTAAAATCAATCGGTAATTTGCGTCAAATAAAAAATGCAAAATACATTTTTTTAGCCTAGTTAGAGAGGCTTGGCTCTCCCCAAATTAGTATAGTCGTATAGGTAAAATAATATTATAAGAAATTAGTTTCTATAAATAATATATGAAATATTTTTAAAGAATGCCAACATATTATTGCTTAAATGTTATTAAATAGAATAATATTTCAAATTTGTATTTGCTATTATAAGGTACATATTATAACTACATGAAAATAATTTAATAATCACAAGTATTAAGTATGATAAAATTGTCATAAAAATATGTTTGAAAAATTCATGTTAATTCTTAGTACATAATATGAACGTGAAAAAGTTTAATATTATAATAATTTTTTATTAAATATATTAATTTATGATATATTAGGAGATTAATTACATATATAGTTGGGTAGATACATAACTAGAAGCTACTTATAACGATTAAAATTTAATATTTTAATATGTAAAAATGTTAAATGTATTTTTGTAGTAACTAAAACTTAAATATAATAATAATTGCAATAATTAATAATTATAATTAAATTATCATAAAAATGTAATTCGTGTTAAAATTTAAAAGATATAATTTTAATAAAATTTTAATTTTTTATATTTCAAATTTTCTATTTGTTTCAGAAAAATACCTGACGATTGATAGATTTTATCTTTTTACTAGTCAATAACATATTTACCGATATATTTATATACAATGGATTTCGATAATTTCTATTATTGGCTATTGAATTTATTATGCTTGCTTCATTTACCACTTTTGGGAACGGAAGTACATACCTAATATGTAATCATATGATTTTTAAATTCAAATCAACCCAATTCCATAAAAGTGTTAGAAATATCGTATATTATAAAAGACCCGAAATCAAAATATTATTGAAAATTGATATTCAATTTAGATAGACAATGTATTAAAAATGGAAATTATACCTATTTAAGAACATAATTTATAATTTATATGCCGTGATAAAATTTAAAAGTGGTTTAAACCTTTTATTCCATATAAATAATACTTAATGTATTTTTTTTTAGCGTGAGTGCATATCAGTACATATTGGGCAAGCCGGTGTCCAGATCGGTAACGCATGTTGGGAATTATACTGCTTGGAACATGGCATTCAACCTGACGGACAAATGCCATCGGACAAAACGATCGGTGGAGGAGACGATAGTTTTAACACATTTTTCAGCGAGACCGGATCTGGGAAACACGTTCCGAGAGCTGTGTTTGTCGATTTGGAGCCAACCGTTGTCGGTAAACAATTTTCCCCCTACCAATATTATATTAGATGTGCTCATGACTGTCAACCGAAAATCGCATAGAATAATATGATTATTCTCTGTACTCCAAAATAGTTTGTGTACGACGAATTATTATATTGGTGTTATCAAAGTGTATAATCGTCCATATTGATTTTTAAGCGTACTTATAGCACTTATTATTTTTATAAATTATTTACGGTTTTCAGACAATTGATTTTAAATATATAATTTAAAGTACATATTAAGCATGATCACCCCCATCTTTCTTTTAATAATAAATTTAATAAAATTCTGTTTTTTGGAATTTTTAAATACCTATACTTACTACTCCCCTAAGCTATTTTTGTGTCTTTCTATTTTCTGTTTATCTATCTCTTTTTTGGTCTTTCCCTTATTTTCTACTCACCCTTCTTCCCTTCAACATTTATTTCTATAGTCACTCTCACTGCATCCCAGTCACATCTATACTCATAACATGACTGAACCATCTTTACCTATTCTTCCCATTTTATCTGCAATTTGTGCCATTCCTATACTACCTATAATTAATTTCTAATTCTATCTTCTCTTGTGACTCCACAAACCCATATAAGCTTTCTCGTTTCCATTACAATCACCCTCTGTTTCGTTTTACTGTCCACAGTCCACCGCCGACTGCCCAATATTCCAATCCATACAATATTACTAACGTCGTACAGTTGTTTTATAGAATCCACCTTGTAATTTCAACAGAATCATCATTTACCATCTTCATCACATGCCTTACCTACCCCAAAAATTTCACAATTACCTATACTTTCTTCAAAACCATATACAAATGCCTTTGTTTTACTTATACAAATCTGTAGCCCCTTCCCTTCGAGCACTGCAGTTCTCCGACATACTGACGAATCATAGTGTATAATATATTATGTATAAATGTATTGAATCATCGCTGGTCATAACCTATGTGTTGTTACTGCAGACGAAGTGCGTACTGGCACGTACAGACAACTGTTTCATCCCGAACAGCTGATCACCGGCAAAGAGGACGCGGCCAATAACTACGCTCGTGGCCACTACACGATCGGAAAGGAGATTGTGGACATCGTGCTGGACCGGATCCGAAAGCTGTCCGACCAATGCACCGGGTTGCAGGGTTTCTTGGTGTTCCACTCGTTCGGCGGTGGCACCGGTTCCGGATTCACGTCACTGCTCATGGAACGGCTGAGCGTGGATTACGGGAAAAAGAGCAAGTTGGAGTTCTCCATCTACCCAGCACCGCAGGTGTCCACGGCCGTAGTCGAGCCGTACAATTCTATACTGACCACGCACACCACACTTGAGCATTCAGACTGTTCGTTCATGGTGGACAACGAAGCCATCTACGATATATGCCGTCGGAACCTGGACATTGAACGGCCCACGTACACTAACCTAAACCGATTGATCGGCCAGATCGTGTCTTCCATCACGGCGTCGCTGAGGTTTGACGGCGCGTTGAACGTCGATCTAACTGAGTTCCAAGTAAAAAAATCATAATAAATAAATAAATACCATTTGAAAACTAAACTGAGAGCATCTTTCATGTATAACGCATTATGGTGTATTGTTATAATCGTTCGGAAAAAATTTACTATATATTTTTGTTTTCAAATTTCATATTGATCTATTAATATAACTAAATTCTAATAACTGGTCTCACATAAATTTGGTCAACGATAAATGATAATACACCAGACTTTAAATGTGTCAAGGAAAACTTGAGATAGGCATTGAACACTCGAATAGGAAGAGGGGCGAGGGTAAAAGCTCCAACGGGTTACTTTTTAGGAAAATTCATATAAATAATAACGGATGGTGTCTATCTGGTTTTCTGCAGACCAATCTGGTGCCGTATCCACGCATCCACTTCCCGCTGGCCACATACGCACCGGTGATATCGGCCGAGAAAGCGTACCATGAGCAGATGACCGTGGCCGAAATCACCAACGCCTGTTTCGAGCCGGCCAACCAGATGGTCAAGTGCGACCCGCGGCACGGAAAGTACATGGCGTGTTGCATGCTGTACCGAGGTGACGTAGTGCCAAAAGACGTGAACGCTGCTATCGCCACAATCAAGACGAAGAGGACCATACAGTTTGTGGACTGGTGCCCGACCGGGTTCAAGGTGGGCATCAACTACCAACCGCCTACGGTGGTGCCGGGCGGCGACCTGGCTAAGGTGCAGCGGGCCGTGTGCATGCTGTCCAACACGACGGCCATTGCCGAGGCCTGGGCCCGGCTCGACCACAAGTTCGACCTGATGTACGCGAAGCGGGCATTCGTCCACTGGTACGTAGGCGAAGGCATGGAGGAGGGTGAGTTCAGCGAGGCCCGTGAGGATCTGGCCGCGCTCGAGAAGGATTACGAGGAGGTGGCCACAGATTCGGCAGACGGCGACGGCGATGACGGAGACGAATACTAACAACCACCACCACCGCCGCCCTTTCAACACCACGAACGACTGCCGCCGCCCGATCCCGCAAACAACGATCTCTCTGGTCACAGACATTTCCGTCCAAGAGTCTTGCTCGTACGATGACATAATATAATGATATGACAATAATAAAATAATAATAACAATAATGACAATAATAATCAGTGCTCGAATTGAAAAAATAAAATAAAGGGATTATAAGACGTGAACAACATATGCGTCCATTTTGCAATGATTGGACTGAACGTAAATAACGCATAGGAGGCTATGCAATTGTTTACACAAAGTTTTCAGCACAATTAAATACTAAATACATAGGTATTCCGATTAATGTGCACCAGACACAAACGCAAAAGTTATTTTTTATTTTTATACATTAAATTAATATGTGTTAACGTGAATATATGTAATGACGGGAACTTAACCGTTCATTATTTTGGCCTCAGGTTGTGGGAGTATCGCTTTCGAGGCGGCTTTTGTATCTCAGTGGTCTTAAGTCATGGTTTGTACCATCAATGCAATTTTCGATTTATTACATTTATCTGAGTTAATAAATGACAGTAGGTACATAATACAATGATATAAATAGTATTATATCAACATTGAATAATATGGTATTCAGAAATATTTTTGTAAAAAAAAATAAACGTAAGTATACCGTAGCTCCATTCCAATAAAATATATTAATAGGAATACGGTAAAAAAATAAAAATATAAGGGGAGCTCTGCCTTGCCCCCCTTTCAATTCGAGCTTTGGATATTTATAACAATATAATTTATTATAATCTATCCACAATGGACAACGGCACAAGGCGCGTTCTATATCGTTGAAATGGCTTTTTCAAATTTTTGAAATACTACTAGAAAGTAAAAATGGCTTTAAATTCTGATGATTGAATAACTTACTTATACTAACACTTACATCCAATCGACCATCTGTTTAAATAATAAAACATTAATACACGAAGATTATTTTATATTAGCTATAATGATTTTATTATAATATTGTATTGTGCGTGTTGATTGGTGCCGCATAATGGACTTTGTGAATTTTATATGGTGGAGGGGAGTGGGTAGAGTTCATAATTATCACAAATCATTTAAAAAATAGAAAAAATGTAATAGGTAGTAATGAAAATTTGTATATTTTTTCCATTGCAACAAAATTCCAAGAGGGTGAGATTTGAACCCTTACTCACTACTCCGTATCTATAGCCTCATCCGTGATAAACAGGAATGTTATAATTATAATATAACATCTCCGCGCGTATAACGACTACGGACTAACAGTACCTATACTTTAAGATAGTTTTATGCAGTTTTTTCAAACTTTAAATTTGTTCTTTTTAGTTTAATATAATATTAACATATAACTTATTAATTATTATTGACGTTAACTAATGTAGACATAAGAGTTTATAATATTATATATATTATATAAATATTTGTACGATAGTGTTATATTATATAATTGTAATGATAATAATTGTAATTCGTTTGTATACATTAACATAATATAATGCTACTTACTCTCTTTGATAAAAACAAAAAAATCAATAAAAAATTTCCTTGCCTACTACTTTGTACTCGCCTTGCCCATTTACATGTTTCCAAACTAAATTATAACATTAATATGTACATATATTTATCACATAATATTCATACATGAATAAATATTATATATAGTATAGAAGGTACAAGACCATTGACAATTTACAACACGCGTTTCATCTTTTGAACATAGGTATGTATTTTTGTGTAGATACTGGAATAGTTGATATATTATGGATGATAGTTCCTGGAGTCGCTGGAAGATTAGACAGTATTTGAATAATAATTTAAACGAGCAATTTCAAATAAATATATTTATTTTTTATAGATACACGATACACCATACACGTTTTAAATTGTCCGATTATTTTAGATTTTGAGCGGAACGAATTTACAATGTGTGTGTGTGTGTGTGTTTTTTTTTGTCTGTCATTACCTTTTAGGGCAATAAAGATGTTCCGATTTTCTACTTCGGAAACTTTTCTGATAGAAAAGTGAATCTGGTTGATATTTTGAGGGTCGGTTATTTTTATTTTTGCAATTTTAATTTGTACGAGAATACTTATACTAATACTTATACGTATACTCTCGTCTACCTTAGATTTGACAATGGAGGATTGACGTGAGGACGCCACACCTGCATGTGTTGTCTCCGTCTTACAAATGTACAACATAGCAAAAACTGTTTCGTGCGGGATAGAACCACTCAGGCTGTAGTTATAACTAAGAAATACAATTTTCTACCCATAAAAAATTTCGTGGATTACTTAGATATAATATGTACAATATGTATTTTTTTGAATGGTAACACCTATTTTTAGCACATGATTTGGATTGACCTAATTTGTTTAAGTCGATTTGACTCATAATACATGGTTCAAAATTGAATGAATGACAGTTATCATTCAATTTTGAAAAAATAAATGTTTAATTTATCCGCCGTATAATTTATTAGTTTTTGGTTCATGTGAATAATTTTATTTTTTTTCATTAAATTTTATATCATTTCTATGCAAAACTATTCACTTCCTTTGGGACAACTATGTTTTCAATTTTTATAATTAATTTCCGGGCATCAAATTATGAATAAAAATGTTAAATATTTAAATACTAGGGTATGTATATTATTTGTTTATCTTATGCTACGTAAATAGAAATATCTAATTACAATATTCAGTACTACTACTACTAATAATAATAACGATGATAATAATAATAGTCATATTAATAATATTTTCATAATAATAATGGTAGTATAGTAGTATTTATAATGCATTAATGTGGAAAAAAATATTTTGATTACATCATTATCTAATGTGTTGTTCGAAGTTTTCCCCATTATGTTCTAGACATGATTCAAGTCGCCTCAAAATTTCACATGAAGTATAGCTGCTTTGGTCTGGTTCTCTCTTAAATGGTAACATGCTGTATGCATTTTGTTTTTTAGGTCCTGGAGATTTACTGGTGGATCTGCATAAACCACAGATTTTAAATGTCCCCATAAAAATATCTAATGGCGTTAAATCTGGGTATTGGGACGGCCATTGAACTATTCCATAAGTTTCAATCCAGCAGTTCGTAAACATTTGATTTAAATGTTTATTTAACAATGATTGCATTATGAGCTTGTAGGAAAAACATATTTTATTGCGTGTCTGATTAAGTTTGTATCATCCCAGTATCGATGATTTTATTTGTTCATAATGCCGTTATTGGTAAATTTTGATTCATCAGTCCAAAAAATGTCACTAATAATTGAAGGGTCTTTATGAAATTGAGTATTGAACCAAACTATATAAATTCCAATTTACGGCAAAATTTTCTGCTCGTAAATGTTGAACAAAATTCACTTTATATGGATGCATTTTGTGCTTTTTAAGACTTTTTTGGACATAGCCATATGAAATATCTATTTCGCGAGCTAGTATTTGTAGTTCTGTATTTTCATCAAACATATTTGTTCTATGCAAATGTTGGTTCTCGTTGTTTTGTGTACTTGAAAATATTCCTTCTTCATTTAAACCTGATAAAAGTCGTAGAACAAAATTATAGGGTGGATGGTTCCTTTTTTCTGAGTATCATTCGGCATACATTCCAGCAGCTAGGCGAGTTTTATGATGGCATTAATATTTAATAATAATTGGCATTAAAAATTAATAAATTGTATGGGTAAATTAAACATTTTTTTTTTTTTTAATTGAATGATAGCTGTCAATCTGTCATTCATTCAATTTTGAACTTAAAATCAAGTATTATTAGTCAAATCGACTTAAAATTTGCTCAACCCAAACCATGTGTTAAAAATAGCTGTTACCATTCAAAAAAATCCATGTTGTACTGTGCATGCTCATGCCATAAGTGTTAAAAATTTGAAAATTTTATAAAATATGTATTTCAGTACCTCTTAGGTTCCTCTAGCACGAATTCATCCATCCAAAATATTTAGTATTACCTTAAATCATGTAATCACGTATACAATCATACGGATGATACTCATATAGTCAATTAATATCACACAATATTATATATTTTTAATTAGCAGTTAAAAAAAGTATCTTGTAACATGATCATAATAAATTTTCTAAAAAATTACTTTAACTGTGGTAAGCTTAAATGTATGCTAAGCTCAAAAAACAGTTGTTTTGTTATAAATTATAACATCCATACACACAATTTAAAATTGTACCTTTGTTTTTTAACAGTCTTAAATGGACAAGTAGGCTAATGTACATGAATAAAAATATTGATTACAATAGTTAAATTATTAAACGAATCAATGTAAAAATGTACATTAATCAAAATTACATATTTATTTTTACTAAATTGTTGTAACATAAAAATTACAATTGTACCAGAAAAAAAATGATTGATAATTTTTTGAATAAATCAGGTATACAGTATTTTTGAACATTTAGATAAAAATAA
>JACXSJ010000309.1:120852-158488 GCA_014851325.1 Pentalonia nigronervosa
ATTTTTATCAAAATCATTTAACAGAAAAAAATTTTATAAAAAAAAAAAAAACATCTATTTTAAATGTAACTTTATTACTTAAAATACAAACATAAAAAAAAAATTTCAAAAAATAAAAATATAATAATTATAATGTAATTAACTATAATACTAAGAATTGTATTAGAAGATTATTTTTTTTCTTAATATTTATTATATTTAAATGGAATAGTAATCTATGTTAATCAATAATATGTTTTTAAAGTAATAACAACAATAGTATGTAAAAAATAATAATATAATATGTATGTATTATGTACACATAGTCATTATTGTAATTTGAACACATCTATAAGACAAAATATATTGTATACATATATTTTGAATTGTGGATTAAACCACATTTAGTTAACTTAAACCTTTTATCAATTCATATCAATCACAATAGGGAGTAATTTATTTATTAATATATTTAATACTAGATTTTTTTCTATTTTATAAATATATAAAATATTGTTTCTATCATCACCTGCAAATTAAGTAAAAAATATTTTGTAAAATAAAATATTCAAAATAGTTTGATCAAACAATTTAAAAATTAAATAAATCATTTCACTAAAAATAATGGGTAAAGCAAAAGAAGACTTAAACAAGTGATAATCATAAAAATAAAATATACTATGAGATTTTAAGAATACAATCAATTGAATAACCCATTAAAAAAATGGTGTTCTATCACATATGCAGGTTTAAAATATTTTTTCGTTTGCTATTTGATACAATTGAAGTAGTTTAGGAATAAAAATTGCTATGTAAATAAATATTTTCCAAATTTTTCTAAAAGTTGTATGGAGTAATGATATAGAAATATTTTTTTCTCTCTAAAGATGTTGTCCCTTGGTGATGATATAAATGTTTGTTTACACAAAAATATTACATATTAAAATTTTCTTGTTGAGTAGTTGTGGTAGTGATTAATCCATTTGCAACAATTGCTGCAGATACGGCTTGATTGAATACATCATCACAATCTATTTCTGGAGGTTTACTTGGAGGTTGTGGCACAACCTAAAATTAAGGAAAACATCTATTAACTGAAATAAAAATTATATTAGATGATCATTTAGGTACTAACTGTTATATTTTGTAATTGCGGCTGATGGAAATTATGGCTCTGCAGACCATGTTGTTCAATAGCCATTTGTACAGCAGTATCTTCCAATACACGTCCATTATCAGATTTCCGTTGAAATTCAAGCCACAAATCCTTAACCCTGTTGGCTTGTTCAACAAGATGATTCAGTACAGCTGATCGGTGAGAGGCTATTTCCATTTCAACATTCAAGTGATTGTCAAGTATACAAAGGCCATGCATATGATGCTCCCAACGTTCTTGTCGTTGGCGAGCGGCTTCGTCGCGTGATAGGTCGTCAGTCATTTTAATCTGTTTAATCGAGAAAAATAAACACCAATGCGTACTTCAGTTGCGGAACTTCAAAAGATTGTACGAGTATGAAAAGTGGGTTAAAACAGACCTTGAACTGCGTCATATGTCTTACGTGTACGCCATAATAAACTTACTTGGTATGTGGTGGGTAAACAAGATCGTTAACAAATTTGCCAGGACATTGTAAATTGTTTATACAACTTAAAATAAATCAATTTTTTTCAAATTTTAAGAAGATTCTGGGATTCGCAAAATTGCAATATTTTAAATTTTTAATTATTATTTATTACTATTATTGTTTTTGATAAGTCAATATTATTATATTTGTTTCCATGATTTTGTATATATAATCATACCGCAACCGCAGAATAATAATAATTGATGAATCTACTGTATGATATCATTATCTGTGGTCGATAAGATAAGTGATAATAAAAATTATAATTTGAACTTCGAATGATATTCCTTAGACGGATCATAAGGTATATAGCATTATATTATTATTAACATTCGTTTGTGACGTGTTCGTCTGCACATTAAGCACATGTTTCCGACCGAGGAGGACGATGGAGGTCTCACGATGAAATTGAATGTAGTCTTCTTGCACCCAGATCTGGGCATCGGCGGAGCCGAACGGTTGGTGGTCGACGCGGCCGTGGCGATGAAGCAATCTGGCCATTCCGTGAGGTTCGTCACCAATCATCACAGTGTCTCGCACTGTTTCGAAGAGACCAAGGACGGTACGTTGCCGGTGACGGTCGTCGGCGACTGGCTGCCGAGGTCGGTGTTTGGCAAGTGTTACGCGCTGTGCAGTTACGTGCGCATGGTGTACGCCGCGTTGCACTTGATGTTTTTCAGTTCCGTCGATCCGGACTTAGTGTTCGTCGATCAAATATCGGCTTGCATACCCATACTGAATTGGATGCCCTGCAAAGTCCTGTTCTACTGCCATTATCCCGATCAGCTGTTGGCCGCGCACGACGATGCACTGAAGCGATACTATCGACTGCCGTTGGACTGGCTGGAAGAGAAGACCACTGCGTGCGCTCACATGATCTTGGTCAACAGTAATTTCACGTTGGGTGTCTTTAGGAAAACATTTAAAAGTATTAAGACACTGCCGACAGTTGTCTACCCATCCATAAATACAGCGGTTTTTGATAAAACTGAAACGATACCATTGAATGATTTAGTGAACTTGGAAAGTTGTAAATTTATTTTATCCATAAATAGGTTTGAAAGGAAGAAAAATCTGAGTTTAGCGATCCATAGTTTCAACATATTATCTGACAAGAAAATAAAACTTGTCTTGGCCGGAGGTTATGATCCTTTGAATTTAGAAAATATTGACTATTTTAATGAGTTGATAAATCTTATTCAAGATATGAAACTCAATGAACGCGTTATATTTTTGAAATCTCCATCAGACACCGTAAAAATATCACTCCTTAGGCATTGTCTATGCTTGGTATACACTCCATCCTATGAACATTTTGGCATTGTACCATTAGAAGCCATGTACTGTTGTAAACCGGTTGTGGCAGTTAATAATGGTGGACCTAAAGAGACCATTGAAAACAATCATAATGGATACTTACGAAATGCTGAACCTGAAGATTTTGCTGATGCTATAAAACAGCTTGTAGAAAATGAAGGAAAAGCTAAATTATTTGGAAAACGTGGAAAAAAGAGATTTGATGAAATTTTTTCATTTGAGGCGTTTAAAAATAAAATAGATAGTATATTAGAAAATGTATACAAGTCTGAATAAAATACAATTTAAATTTGTATTTTGTGATACTGGGTTATAACTATAAGTTTTACATTTTATCTATCAATAGATATTTTAAGTTTATTTTGAGATAAACAATTTTTATATTAATTTAATTTATTTATATGGTTAATATAAATGTATTTGTGATTTCAATACATTTAAAATTGGAGCACTTAAATGGCTAGCATATTTTTTTAACTATGTTAATTTTTTTATTATTGTAATCTTGTTTTTATTTGTTATATTTTTTAAAACATTTTTACATTTCACTACTTAGTATCATATAAATACTTCATTAAATTTTAATTATACAATTTAAATTTTATTTTAAAATCAGTTATTTTTATTATCAATGATCCCCCAAGTATACAAGTATTAAAAAAAATTCCCCAAATATGTGTCAGACTTTTTTTCAAATATTTGAGATTCTCATCAAAATGATAAATGTATTAAATTAATTTTACAATAATGAGTTTTTTTAATATTTTTTTTTGTGTACACATAAAAAATAGTTAAAAAATTGCTTTGATTTCAAACTTTGAGGGTGGTTTCTGATAACGATTGGATTTAGTTGGTACTTTTGAGAGATAAAAATTGTATTAGTACTTCATAAAAGCGTCAAGAAAAAAATGTCTGCAAGTGACTACCACTTTGCTGTACAGTAGGGTTGTAGAGTGTATTACTATAATGGATGTGCTAAAATTTAATTCAATGATTTAAAGTTATTGTATGAGAAAGACAAATCTGAGCAAAGATGGTTTGTCAACCTATATAACCTAATCTAATTATATATATTTTAAGATATTGCTATTGCTATTAAAGTAATTTATTTTATTATAAAACAGTAATACAGTAATTTGAATTAATTTTTGACGAAAACATTGAATTTGAAAATGTCGTTGAGTGTATAAAAAATAATAATATATTTTAAAAGTTTCAAACATGTATGAAAAATATTTTTAAATTACAACAACAATATTTTTAAAGATATTTATCTTGCATTGTTATTTTTAATAAAATATTTAATTTCGTCCAAATTTTTGTATTTAAAATGTCTATAAGAAATTACCATGTTAATATATTTTTTAGATTTTTTGATTACACTTTTAAATACTTAAAAAAAACATATTTTTAAATTTTCAATCTTTAGCTATAAAAATAGAACATTTTATATA
Source organism: Pentalonia nigronervosa (assembly GCA_014851325.1). Classification (NCBI taxonomy): domain Eukaryota; kingdom Metazoa; phylum Arthropoda; class Insecta; order Hemiptera; family Aphididae; genus Pentalonia; species Pentalonia nigronervosa. Next base: position 125,228 of record JACXSJ010000309.1, read on the forward strand.
TTTTTAACTACAAAATAATCTGCAAACGTTCGAGATTTTGATGAATTTTGGTCAAAAGTTGAACTTCAAATGCTTATATAATAATATAAGCATTATTATACTTATACAATATGCCCATGTATTTTTAATATTTTTAAATTCCTATTAAAACAATTTATGAGGAACCTTGTGTTACATTTTCAAGTTTTTTGATACAGTGAAACTATTTATCAATATTTATAAAAAACAAATTTTAAAAAATAAAAAATTTCTTATGGCTATTATTAGCATTTAGCTATTAGCTTAAAATGAGCCAAAATATTTTTAAAAGAGTATAGTGTATAGAAAATGATAATTTTATCTTCGGTGAAAATTTCAAATGTCTACGGTTATTCGTTTTTTAATTACAACAAAATAAGAAAATTGTTCCCTGAGAAATTTGTAGTTTACGAATGAATATCCAATGTCTAATTTCAAACTCTCATAAAAAATTAGTTGGACTTTTCGATACACTTTTTTTTAATTAACCGTTTGAAAAACCGAATATGTCTTATGCCTATTAATAGGTCCAAAAGAGTCCAGTTTTAAAAATGTTACGATGCATATAAAATGATAATATAAACAATTGGTGAAAATTGCATATGACTACGATTATTATTTTTTGTCAAAAATTGGCTTCGCGTAAAAATTCTTGTTTTCTCTTAGTGATTTTTTTTTTATTTTTCCTAACGAGTTTGAAAAACATTGGGAATTTTTTACTTTTGACCCCCCAAAGTACCAACTATTGGTAGATTCACTTTTCTACCGGATAAGATGCTAATGGAGGAAATCTGAGCACTTTTACTATCCCAAAAAACAGTTCTCGAAATAGCAAATTTTACGAACCAGAACACGCATAAAATTAATTCGAATAATAATATTAATTTTTAATTTGTGTTTACAATAAAATTGTATTAGTTAAATAGATAATAAATAAATAATATAAACAATTTTATGCTTAAAAAAATGTAGTTTTACAATTAAAATTTAATAGTTTATAACAGTGTTGCCCAACATTTTTCTTCAGCGGGCTACTTTGGTAAACAATTATCTTCAAGCAGGCCACAAAATAATATAAAAATACAAATTATCTTACATATTGAACTTGTTTTCTTATCTTTTATTGACTATCGAAGAAATTATGGATTGGGGTACACGTAGGTACATGCATGACAAATTTAATTTAATTTGTCACGGGTACATATTAGTTTGATCAGTACGCACAGGTGATATCGATATTAAATCGTTAAATTTCCGTTTGAAAATGTCAGACAGAAAAAAGCACAAATATAATGATGATTGCCGAATTTTTAATGAAAAATAGTCAATAAATTACTTTTTCATTAAAATTAATGGAAAAGCTGTATGTCTTGTGTGTCGTGAAACGGTTTCAGTTTTTAAGGAATTTTAATATCAAATAGCATTATGAATCAAAACATCAAGAAAAATTTGCCCATCTAAAAGGTAAGCTATTATTTTCGATATAATTTAGTAACAAAAATTTAATGTAGTACCTATATATTATTTTATTAGGAGAATTACTAAGAAGCATTCAAAAATAAATATCAACATTCAAAATGTTTCAAATTTATTTAAACAACAATATTCAATTATGATAAATGTTGTACAAGCGAGTTATAAAGTAGCGAATTTAATAGCTATTGAAACTAAATCTCTCAGTGATGAAGATTTTATTAAAAAATGTATTTTAACTGTGGTTGAAGAAATAATACCTGTAAAATTAAGACATTTTTAAAGAAATAAGCTTATTACGAAACACAATCGCTAGACATGTTGAAAATATAGGAAATAACATAGTTGCACAGCTTTAAAACAAAGCACGAGAATTCAGATACTTTTCGATGGCACTGGATGAGAGCACCGATATTACTGATACTGCCAACTGCTAATAATTATTCGTGGCATTGATATTAATTTCAATATAACAGGAGTTGGCTTTTTTGGAAAGTATGCATGATCGAATATCAGGGACTGATATATTTAAAAAAGTAGATCTTTGTCTTTAAAATCTTAAACTCGATTGGGGAAATCTAAGTTGCATAACAACACACGGCGCTCCAAATATGAAAGGAGAAAATATTGGTTTTATTGGTAGAGTAAATAAACTTTTAAAATTGAAAAATATTGAACCTCCTATTAATATTCATTGTATCATTCATTAGCAGGATCTCTGTGAAAAAGTTATAAGTCTTGAAAATGTTATGTCTGTTGTAACAAAAGCTGTTAATTTTATTAAGTCTCATGGTCTTACTCGTGGACAATTTAAAAGTTTTCTGCTCGAAATAGAAGCTGAGTACAGTGATGTGGCATACCATTGTTATGTTCGATGGTTAATCCGTGAAAAGGTTTTAAAACGATTTTTTGATTTACGAGAGGAAATTGAAATATTCATGATGAACAAGGGAAAACCAATTTTAGAGCTTAAAAATGATAATTGGTTGTGGGATTTAGCATTTTTTTACAGACGTAATAACACATTTAATATTTTGAATTTAAAATTACAAGGACCTGGAAAACTCATATTTGACATGTATAATTCTGTTAGAGCATTTGATGCAAAATTAAAATTATTTATTAATAAAATTGAGCGCAGCGACTTCAGTAATTTTGAAAACTGCCAAATATTTAAAAATAAAATAAAATCATATGTCGAACAAATCGATTTGTAGAAATGTTAAACAAATTGCAAACCGATTTTCAGATTTTTTTTTTATATATAAACAAGTTATTAGGGCGAAATTGGATGATATTTAAAATAAAAATAGTTACTTTAGTTATGTTATAATTTAAAAATATTACTCGTGGGAACTTGAAACATTTAAAGTTAATTATTATATTTTATTTTACACACAACGGCATTTTCAAATGCTATGTGTTCGGCAACAATTAATTTAACATCTACTGTAATATTAAATAAATTACTTTAACAGCAATATTATCATAAAATATAGGCTGATCGACCGTCTTTGCTCAGAATCAATTTTCGTGTGCAATGATTTGTCGTCCTCGTCAACTTCAAATTTAACTCATCCATTATATTGACCCTCTCTACACCTACCGTATAGCAGAGCGGTACCTACCCACTTGCCCACGTCTTTTTTCTCTGACTTGTAATGTTTATCAATCACATATAAAAATACTATTTTATGTCATACATCGCGTTTCAAAGTGAAATACCTAAGTACCTACTTTAGATTAATACAAAATGTCCGTACATTACTACATGGGTGTTTCTATACAAAACAATATTTTTTGTTATGTAGATACACTATGCAGTCCATTATAAAATAAAATGTAATGATTACATTTTATTATGATTATTTTAGATTTTTGGAAGTTCACTTATTTCATTTAATTTTTCATATTTTTAACTTAAATTCTGGATGAAAAACTAATGCTTATAATAATAAATAAGAACAATTTAATATAAAATTTTAATTTTATTCTCGAAAAAAATTGAAAAATAATATAAAATACAAGTACTATATATACAAATACAATAATAATAATAATAATAATAATAAATAAAATAATTATATAATATAATAATAGACTATGAGGAACATGAGCCTTTGGCGTCAATAACATTAGTGTCTTTTATTTATTTTTTCTTTGAAGAATATTTGCGAAAAAAAGATATATATATATATAACTAGCAGCATGGAATTTAATAATAAAAAAAAATTACAATGTTTAGCAATTAGTAAATGTAATTGTTATACTTGGAGACGTGAATATTAGCGAGTAATTAAGGTTCTAAAAAGCATGGACGTGAAAAAAAAAATGTATAATACATGAACACATAACACATAGAATATATATAAACTTCACATTAAAGTATTAAACATAATGACTAGTAAAATAAAAAGTAGGGAAAATAAATAAAAATGATGAATGGATTAGCCATGAAGCCATAGGTAAATAATGCATCCAAAAGGTTTGGTTAATCGTTTATATTAAATTTGATACCCGGCTTGTAAAGTAAACATAAAAATGAAAATAATATAATAATAATAATAATAATCCGAGAAATTGAAATTTGTAATATTTTCTTTAAAGGAACTAATACTTTTTGATCACAAATAAATTTAATTTTGAGTAAAATTTATCACATAAGGTTTTTTTTGTTTTTTAATAAGTCATTTTGTTCAAAGAAATAAAACAATACTTTATGTACACCAAAATATTTACACACAAGTAATAATTAACTCCAAAATAAAAATGATAAAATATATAAGCACCATTGTGTATGTAAAAAATTGTATATAAAAAAAGCGGGTGTCACGACAGCAGTCTTTCGTCTACCCCCAGAAAAATAGATAAAAAATAATAAAACGTCTTGCACAGTTTTTGTTCACCACCATTACCTATTGCCAGCGATGGTCGGTTTGGCCGATACTGGAGGGTTTTTCAGTACATTTCCGTGGCTTTCAAATCTCTTCTGAATGTTGGCCACGCCATTCGAAGGGTGTCGACTACCGTCCGAAAGTTTTTTTTTCAGACCCACCGTAGCCGTTAACGCCAACTTGCCGTTTATGCCGACAACCGGTTTCGGAAACAGTACGGTTGGTTTGTCGGCTGTAGATTGCTTTTTGGCCTCGAGCACGTCCGGCGAAGGGTTCAACGAACGGTTTTCATCACAGTTCTTGACCAAGTCCGGTTGATCATACGAGGCGGCCCGTGACTTGACGTCCACGGGGCGCATGTACCCGGAACTCGTGGTCGAACCGGCCGGAGACAACTTGTAGTTTTCGTAGGTTTGCTGCTGTGGCGGCAGATCGACGGCCGGTTTACTGGTGTAAATGGACTCGTGATTGCGTTCCTGTATTGCCGACACGATCTCGCCCAGCAACGAACTCTCCAATGACCTGGGCACTTTGTACGCGCAGGAGTCGTCCTCGTCAGCGTCCACCGCGGGGCTCTCGTCGATCACCGAATAGATGTTCTCCGAAACCGGCTCCTCGCAACCGACGTTTGCCGGCTGGTCGCCGTCGCGTCTGCAGTCGGTCACGAGCGGTATCTGGTAGTTTACCCGTCCCTGGACCGGTTGCGAAGCCGGCGGTCGGGGTGGTGGCGGCGAAGTGGGCCTCGAACAGGCAACAGCCGACGCCGCCACCGCCGCCGTCGTGGCGGCAACGCTGGTGGGCCGCTTGTACTTCATCGACCCGAAGTTCGATACGCGCGGCCGGTGATTGGCGTTGTTGGCGATACGTAGGCTCTGCGCCCTGAGCACCACAGCTTTGTGTTGGTCCGCCTCCAGTGGCAACGGTTCCGACGGTACGTTTATCTCCTTCTGGAGGATCGGGTGCGATATTTCCAGATTTTTCAATACTTCCTTGTCGAACTTGGCGTTGGCGCGTGGGGGGATCGTGTGTTTTTTCTCGTCGGTCTTTTGATTTTTCATAAACGATGTTATCCTACGCAGTGTCGGATACCCTCCTCCTCCGTTACAACTGTTTTTGTTGTCTACCGCCATCAACGACGCAGGTCTGGCGGCGGTCGGCACAGGTGGCGCCGGTTTCGACGGTACCGATACCAACTTGTGTACGGCCGATGACGTAGTCGCGTCCAACACCGGCTGACTAATCTGCGGCCTACTGCCTTTTTCGTTTAACACGGCGACCGCGGCAGGCGCAGAAGGCGCCGGTCTGATTGGCGTCCGAGAGACGACCGGCTGTTGTTCATTAAGCACTAACGGTTTGATGCTAAATCCTTTATAATTGCCTACCAGATCTGAATGAAGTGTCGGTGGTTTTTGATTGTCTATCAATAATGTACTCGAAGGTGATACAGTACCATTAGGTTTGTTACCAACCTCTGAATCATTGCTGTTAAAAGAAAATTTGAAAATATATAACACCGGCGAGTGAAAGACTAATAGCAAAAGTTCAGTTCGATAAAATGTACATAAGACAAGATTAATGTACATTATAATTTTATATAATACAAAGTTATACACAGACAATAATTAGTCAGTTTAAAACTTTAAGACATAATAAAAAGCAGCATATAAAACAATACAGGTGTAATTAGTGTTAGCTGTTAGGAGAAGCAAAATTCACTGTAAAAACACATACCCACGTCCAAGGCATCTATGTGCCTTATATGTTATGCAATAATTAATTTGTTAGTAATGATTTTAAATAAAACAAATGTAAATGCCCCTAAATATAATTTAAAATTTTAAATATTAATTATTTACAAAACATTTAATAGAAAAGAAATAAAATTGTAATGAAAGTATTAGCAATAAATGATAATACATTAATGTACATTTATTTTATGTATTCAAATATAGATTTTATATTGATATACTATTCTTCATATTACATCTTTTGAAATTACAGTAGTCTCGGTAATCCTGTATACATGAAACCGGAATATTGGATTTTTGTCAGATTATTAGAATATATAAATAAATAGGTATATATTTTATTTTTAGTTTTTGTTTGGTATAAATTATTGACTACAGTCTTGCCATTTTCTTATTTTTTTTTTAAATTTAGCTTAGATTTAACTAAAATTTTAATTTTTTGATTGGTTTATCGAGATTGTCAATTAAATTTATCAATTTTATATGCAATGATAGATTTTAATATTTTATAAATTTTTTTACACATAAATCAGAAATTAATCAGTCATCACATATTGATACATGAGGTTTAAAAATATTCGTTATATGTTATGTTGTATAATACATACTAAAATTTTAACAAAAATATGTAAAAAAAAAATAAAAAAATAATTACATTAAATTCAGAGTTAAATTGAATTAAAAGAAAAAGCATGCAAATGCATAAAAAATATAGCTCTAGATTCATAATTATTGAAAATAAAGAGGTGGATTACTAGACGTGTCTAATTTTTAAGTTGCATGATCAGTGAGACTTATGTGGTAGTATAAATATGCATTCTTAACTTTACAGTTGTCACAAACTATATTAATTATAATTAACTCTAAAAGAATAATTATTTTGAATTTCCCCATATACCATCTTGCAAATAACTATTCACTTGAGGATTAGTTGTGGACATGAGATTTTTAATAATAATATCACTTTTATTTAAACGAGTTTTCACAGCATCAATGTAATTTGGTGGTGATACAGAACATGCGTTGTTGATATAAGCATTTTCTAAAATTGGCTTCGATGTATTATTATTATAAAAACTACTAGTCTTAGGTGGTTCTGAGCAAATTTCATTATTACATTGTGTAACTAGGGATGACACAGTGTTTATACTAGGCAGCGGTCTAGTTGTAGTAGTAGTAGTGCAAGCATTGCTATTACCATCACCATCATCAATGGCCAAATGTTGCAAACGTTGGATAAATGGCAAACATTTAGATACATACGGTAGCTTTTTACGGTTAGCTTTATTCCAGTCGGATGGTAAACGATGACTCTTTGAACAATAGGCGAATAACAAAACAGCTAACAAGAGTGGAATGGCCCCAAATGTTAGGACATACATTCCAGTCATGAATCCTTTGAATGCTGAAAATAAAAACATGTTAATACAAACAACAATGAATACAATAAAATTATAAATATAAAATAAGTACTGTTTGGACTGGATGCTGGTCCAGAATCTTCACTCCCACCAGGACCAGGATGATCACAGTATGGTGGCGCATAACCAGTTTTACAGTGACAATTGCCTTTGTTGTTACATACTCCATTGCCATTGCAATCATTTTTACAATCATTATTTTGTGCTCTAAAGTCACTTACTGCTATGCATTTTTGATTCACACACATCTACACATTTAAAAAATAAACAATTCTATAAAATTAAAAATAATTTTTATAATTTATATTATGATGATACAAACCATATTTTCACCACATTTTGCACCATCTGGTGTTAAACCAGGATCAACATCATTTAAACCCAAGTCCACAATAGCAGTTCTACAAGGTATCATTAATCCAGCATTGTTAATAAATGTGTGAGATACTGTGGATACAGTCTCCATACCAAATTCTAAACGTTCATTCTTATGCTTACATTGCAACATGCCACATTGTACATTTCTAAATCGAACAAATACATAAAATCAAAACTAAACATTATCTTAATAAATTATTAGTAAAAAAAAATTAACCTACTCCTGGGCACATTTTACATAAGATTTGTTCAGGCGATTGTAACCACAGTTTCCTTGTGTTGAACCCTTATTATTCATTCGGTAACACTGGATTGCTGATGATTCCCCAGTTGGACCCCATAATAAACGACATTGATCTGCATGCGTTCGACAAGATCCATTAAAGCAAAATGCCTACAACAGAAATAAAATTATTAAGTATATTGTACTTAAAATTAATTGATGCATGTATGTAAATTTTAGAATAGGTATTTATGAATTATAATGGAATTAAAAATGCTCATTTTTATGTAATTGTGTTAAAGATTGAACAGTATAATATTTGATTAGAAAGTATGTTGTTTATAACACAAGAGTGTTAAAGAGATGGCAAACATATGATATGCACACTCTTTTAGTGATATGGGCCACTTGTTTTTTTATCATTCAAGCCATTATTGTAGACTTTTTTAAGTTAAAAAAAGGGGTCATCAGTTATCAGTTAAGGGCCATTAGTTGATACACTAGGAAAATAAATCCAACCAAAATTTTTATTTGACATGCGAGTAGTACAGAAAGATTTGCCATCCCTGTTCTAAAACATAATATTTCTAATACTTAAACTTTATGAAAAATAATTAGATAAAATTAAAATTTAAAATACAGTATATTTTAAACATACGTTATTTGTTTCACAAGTAGATCCATCAAATTTGAACACATTATCAGGGCAATACTCTGAATCTCCGGTACAGTACTCGGGTAAATCACATTCATGTGAAGCTGATCTACACTCCACACCAGCAAACTTTAAACGGCAAGTCTAAAAAAAATTAATTTAGTTTAAATTATAGCATATTGAATATTTATTAAAAATACGAGTAAGCAGTTTCATTTTACATTTAAATCACAACATTGTCCTGTAGCACAAGTGGCATTTTCATAAAACATACATGTTTCTGGATTGCAACAAGGATTAGTGCACATATCTTTTATTCCACAATCACACTGTTCTCCATCTTCGACAAAACTATTACCACACTCTGGGCTTTCAAATAATCTAACAAAATAATAGAAAAATAAAATCTTAGTAAATAACATTGAAAATGATTTAATTATGTTTAGTAAACTTTACCTAACAGGTTTATTTCTTAAACAATAGTCCATTCCATGCTCAAATGCTAGCGCTAAATATTCCATACTACAAGAACTCCAATGGGTTGGACTCAGTGCTCTGAATAAAAATATAAAATTAAATACACGGTTTGCAAAATTTAAGTTTAACTTCATTTTACCCCGAAGAAGGCGCCATAACACATCGTTCATTGGGACAATCACACTCAGGTGTATCATGTTCCATACCCAAGTTGTGACCTATTTCATGTGCTATAGTTGTCGCTACCAAACCCCGTACTAAACTGTGGTCGCTGTTTACACCCCCACTAAATTCATAAGTACATATAGGTCCTTTTAAAGCTTTACCAACAATACCATTCTCAAATTGGATTTTTCTAAAAGAAAAAATTAAAATTCATATACTATATAATTGTTATGATTTTCAAAGAATAATATGTACGTTAGTAGTTGAGCATTATCATTAGGATGATCTTTGACAAGATGTTCACGACGATAGTGTAAGAAATTAGTCAATGTAGTGTCACCATTTGACACTAATGTAATTTCATTATATTCAGTCCATACAACCACTCCAACAAGTGTAACGAATATGTTTAATGGTATATAAAGCTGAAAAAATAAATAATAACAACACATAATGTAATATTCAATATTAGTAAGCAAATACAACTTACAGAATTTATTATGTTTGCAATATTTTTAGTATGCTGATAGACTTTTGACAGTTCACTGTTAAATGACTTATACTCTTCTTGGTCAACAACAAGTACCAATTCAATGAATCTAGAATTGTCATTTTCATTGTATGGTCCCTTCAAAGACCTTGTCTTTCTTTTATTCTACAGAAATGATATAGATACAATGGTACAAACTATGTATTATGCATAAGAACTCATATCATAGTATGTTATTATTACTAAAATAAATCTACTTACGAGTTTAATTTCATTAGGTGGAAATTCAGGAGTACTAGGAAATCCTGAAAATAAAAGACTATGCTTAAAATTCAATAATTCAATAATTTATAATTTTATGATCTCTTACCACAGGTATGATTAGTTTTAAGATCTTTATGTTTGTACAAAATATGGTACTTATCACCTGATTTGCGTTCAACATTTTCAATATAATGATAAGAAATCCCATCGAAAAACATTCCTCTATAAAACGAGTAGTCAATAATTATTTAATCATTATATTACTTTATAAGTAATTATTATAATAACCTTATGCCATCACATGTAGAAATTGCTGCCCAGGAATTAGGAAAATCCCGAATTTTACCATTATAATTGCAGAATTCCAGTTCCTATTAATTTAATTATAAATTAACTAAATATGACTAAAATTATATGATATAATAAAAATGCAAATTTACATTAGCTTTTGGCCTATTTATTATATGAGCTCCATTTTTCTGATGTTTTTCAAAATAGTTAACTGGAATTAGTCCTCTGTAGATAGTAAGAAGCAACAAAATAAATAAGTCTTATATTTATTATTATTACTGTTGATTTAATAATATTTCTAACTTACCTATTGAGACTGAGATCAATAATATATTCTTGTTGATTGTCGACAAATATTAAAGTAATACCATGGGCATGCTCTAGGCCATTCTACAAAAGTACAAAAATATATAATAAAATAAAAACATAAAAATAACAATCTTATTAAGTAAAATACAATAGTAAAAATTAAAATTATAGACATTTTGTAGAACTACATCACTGATAATAATTGTTGTGGTTTTCACCTATATAATCATAATGTAGAACAGAATCAATATATATATATATAAATTAATTACAGATAAACATTAAAAATATTAATTTATATTTAACTGCTCGCATATTACATAAGTTAAAATATAATGAAACTTGCATTGAGTGATAATGATTTGTGTTCTAAAGTTATTGAATATTTAGTAGTTAGTATTCAGAAATAATAGACAATAATGATGGATTTTTTTCCTGGTGTCACCCCCCCACCCACCCCCACCCGGGCTGTATTTAGAATTTAGGCGACCCAGGGAATTTATAAAATGCCACCCTTCTTTTGGGAATAGAAGGGGGAGGTAGATGTCTAGTGTTAAAAATAAGTAAAACTTAACTTGTATTTTATATAATAAATAGTGTATAATATTATAATGGTTTATTGGCATAATTTATTCATGTGTTTACTTATATACCGATTACAATTGAAATTATTAATATACTTAAATACCTATACCTACCTACTTAATATAGTAAGTACTTGCATGCATTTGGTACATAATATTGAAAATATTATATAAATAAATGTTTTATATATAACATATTATATCAAATAAAAAGTCCAGAGTTATACATATATACGAGTATATATCAAAATAAACAATAACAATTTAACAAATTAATTTTTTTATTAATTATTAATAATCATAATAATATAATAATATAATAACAGTATAATATATTATAATATAAGTACATATTATTTATTGTAAAAATTAAATAACAAAACTTAAATATATAATAACAAATTTTTTCTTCACGCCTGATTCTGAGCAAATATTTTTATTGCTTCATTAAAATCTAATTTATTTGTTATTGATGATTCAATAGTAAGGACTGCCAAGTTGTTAAGTCTAACCTAACTGTGAGCTGCATTTTGCGTATTGTATAAATGTGTAATGTCATATTGTTATAATCAGTTAACCAAGGAATCATTCAGTGTTCATATAAAAATTAATTTTCAGAGAATATCTCACAATAAACCTCAGTTAAATTTCCAACTATAAATTGACAATACAATATATCGGAAAAAACATAATAACATTATAATTATTACAAATTGGCTAAACACAAAGTAGAAATTCATAAAAATTTATCACCACTAAAATTTCACTGATGGGGGGGGAATTACCCACAGTCCCTCAAATACAATAAGCTTAAAAAAAATCGGTTAAGATTTTGTAGATGTGTTTCAAACCAGGCCAAACATCGTGACATATTTAGTCCAACTAGACTATTTTTTAAATTAATAAAAAATGTTCATGTTTTTTTTAATTTTAAGATCGCATTTAGAAAATTTTTGGAAGACTAAATATAAAATAACTATGACTTAATTATATTAATTTTTAAATGTATACAATTTTAAAAAAACTGCTATCTATATTTTATAATTTATTACAATATTATAGTAAGTTGTAATATTATTTTACCTAAGTATATTTGAAAACACTATTGGCCATTGAGAATGAATTAGAAAGTTTTATATTATGTTTAGAAAGAAATATTACATTTTCAAAAGAGAACGTTATCCGTAGATAATGACGCGCACGGACGGACAATTTTCTGAATCTGATGAATTAGTATGAATGTAGTAATTCAGAAGTGTCCTTGATGTGCACGTATCTACGATGATTGGAAGATGTTAGACGATTGAATAACAAAGAAAATTCTTCAAACCTCAAGGTAAGCGATACGGCGCTCTACTTATAAATACGGTACACGGTTTACTGATAAGTGATAACTATAGGGCTTGGTTTGTATATTTTTAATGGTCAATCATACTACATCGTATACTAAATAAGCACAAAAAATGTTTAATGAAAGTATGATTAAAATTATTAATATTTCAACATTTTACTTTTTAGAGTATATTTTACAATTTTAACATTATGATTGGTCTTCTTATGGCATAATGCACTATTTTTGTAATTTAAATAAAAAGTGTACGTACCTACAAACGAACAATTTCGAAAAAATAAAAACAAAAGTTTTAATAAAGCGTGGCAATTCAGTATAAGTAAAAAAAATAAATTCAAATTTTACCAATTCAATTATTATATTATACCATCTTATTTTTTTTCTGCATTTACTATAATTTTTTTGGAAACTATAGTTGTACAATAATTAATGAATAAATAAATATTAATGTATTTTGTTTTATATTAATTTAAAACCTAAATTATAATTTTTAAAAAACATGATTTTAGGAAAGTACTAAAAGTGAAATGCACAAATTATTTTTGAAATTTGTTTATGTTAAACTGGTGAAATATTATTGTTATAAATAATGACTTAAGTTTAGAAAATAGTTACATTTTAAATGGGTAGTATATCTTTACATTTAATTAAGACGTGAAGTTTGGTTAATACCGATTTTATACCCATTTCAATCAATATTTGATATTAATTCAACAATTAGTAATTTACTTATCATTTATTATTATTAATAAAATAAAATATTATAATTCAACAATTGATGAGTCTCATTTTAAAAGTTTCTAAAGAGACCCATAAAGATTAGGTATCTGTTGATGCAATTATAAAACACCGGAAACTCTACCTTAAAATAATACAGATGGATGACTAATAGTGTATAGATAATATAATCATAGGCGTCCACGCGAACTCAAATCACAAATGCAACATAATAAATAAAGCTATAATTAATTATAGATACCAAATAAATATTTTTTACGATATTATTGATATACTAGCAGTATCCAAGGTGACAAGGTTCATCCTTACAGATGCCTGTTATAATTCAGCTGGCGCTAAAATCACATCAGGAATTTAATGGTACAGTTGATCTATTTTTATTGTTGTAATCTCCAACGATCATTCATCACTGCAAATCGATACAGAGGACCAAAATTCACAAATAAACCATCACATAAAACAAGTTACAAATTAGTTGTTTTCAGTAAATCACAATATATTTTGAATCCGCATTTTAAAATTAATTATACCTAGTCCAACAGAAACAAGTAAACAACTAGCTGGTTCGAAATTTTCCTTTTAATATGATATTATTATTATTATTTTTTTAGGTATGTCGTATATTCGTGTACTAGATTGTAGACAGGGTTGTATTAAAGAGGAAAGGAAGCAAATGCTTTAGGGCGCCGGAGACAACGGATTTTAGGGGCACAAAAGTACAGTGAACGATTTTTGAGGTTTTAAATATGTATATATGTCGAATAGAGAAGTCAAATAGTATGGCCCTGGGGCGGCAATGATAGTTAGCACGGCATTGATTGTAGCCTGTAGAGTGTAGGTATTGTAATTAGTACCTATTTTGATTCTACCGATCAACCTACTCACAGGCCAAGAAAAACTTGCAGATTCAGCATAATATATATGTGTTATTTTTTATGATATCTATATTATTATTTTTATAAAATGCTACATATTACTTAAACTTTTTAATATTTAATGTAATAAAACAATTATTAAATTAAAACAGAATAAATTTAAATATAAGCTTCATTAAATAATAACATAACATTAGTTAAATGAATAATAAATAAACAAAATCACCATATTTAGTAAGTGGTAATATATGAATTTGATAATATTAAAAATTAGGAATTAATAGTGGTATGTAATAAGTAATAACTAGGACTAGGGACTTTTGTGAGTTTCGATGTTTTTTAATAATCATTCAAAACATAGCTAAGTAATTTAGATATTTGTTTTATAAAATCATAACAGATAGGGTTTATATTCGAAATTGATACCTGCATATTTTACATATTTAACCATTTTTGGTATAAAGGTTTAAGTTTTATGAATATTTTATAAAAAAAGCATAGTTTTAAATAGATTTTCTGGACCTGAAATATTATTTTGATGGTTTTTCTTTATATAAAATTAGTGTTTGTATTAGGTATCCTCATCGATTACTCGCATTGCTACTTATTGGTACACCACACGGATGATTCCCGATAGTTAAAAACAATTATATAATACAAATTATAATTATGTAAATATTATCTAGATATTAAAATTTTTGTTTGTAAAACCTTTTTAGGTTTCATTAAATACTATGATTTTTTTTTTAAATGTATATTTAGTGATTATTTAAGGCATAAATATATGCATATTTTAAAGTTTTTTAGGGCATACAATTTTTTTAGGCAGATTCAAAATAATAACACCAATAATAAGAAACTTCAACGTCTAATAAAGTTAACGTATTTTTTGGTAAATATTTATCAGATATGAGTTTTTTTTTCACTAATACTTGATAGAAGTTCTGAAAAATGTTGGGAATTCTTAAATAGTAAAATTCAAACGTCTATTCAGATTTTTTATCAGTCAATAAATTGTTCATATTTAAAAATATACGTTTAACATTTCAGGACTAAATAATAGAAATTTAATAATAATTTTTAAATTCTCAAAATCGCATTTGATGCAAACTGTTTAAAAAAATATTTGTCTATTTTTCATTTTTTTAAGTTTATTAAAGTTTTCTTTGTTGCCATAAAATCGTAAGTACTTCACGAATTAATTTTTAAAACAAGTGGATCGTAGTATCAACAATAAAGTTTTTCAGCATATATATATATATATATGCTAAAATATAAAAAAAATATTGTATATTTTTGGGCTGGATACAACTTTTTATTTCTAACTGATTTCGTATGGCCTATTTTGTGTTACAGTTGCCATGACAATCAAAAAACAACAAAGATGAAATTAATGATATTACTTATAAGATATAACTTCGCGTTACAGTGATGTAATCCGGCTAGCGAGTTGAGTCCCGAACCTTAGGGGTTAATCATAAGTATCCCAATTGGATCCCGGATTATTTTAGGTACTACACTAATTGGGTTAAGGTTTAGTTTAGGTAAGTAATACAAAATTTACAATACAAATGAAAAAATATTAAAAATATAAAATATTAAATACGATTAAAAAAAATCACTTTTTGTGCAATTTAAAATTAATTCAATCGTTCTCTCAATTATTGATACTTAATCTAAACATTTAACTTCGTTTCACGTATAAATATTGAAAGTAACTTAGTATAAGTAAATGCTAATAAAATAATAGTATATTATTAGGCTATATATGATAATTTCTTAAATTCAATAACCATATCAGTAATCAATAATAGATCCTAGATCGTCCGAAGTCTATTAAAAGAAAAGAAAAATGTTAGTGTATTGTTATAGAACTTTTCAAAAAAAAAAATCCAGGACTCAATTTGTGTAGTAAGTACTTAAAATAATAACCCAACTCGGATACAGCTATGCCGTCATAATACCAAGGTTGCCCCTAGCAATCGATAAATATAATTATGTTACAACAGCAACTAAAAAAAAAAAAAACAACCTGCATAATCTAGATGCAATTTTTTTTTCATAAGGTTGCCTCTAGCAAATGCCCCCGATTAATAAAATTACGTTATAATAGCAACCGCATTGATAAATTTTGTTTTATCATAATTTAAAAAACATAGATTTGTATATGATTCAATGTTTTTCCGCGTGGCGGAGAAAATAAGAAGTAGAATGCTACGTTTGTATACATTTTTTTTTTATAAAACTTCTAAGGATGCGAGGCAAGTTTTAGAAACACAAGACATTTAGGCGCCCCGTGAGTATTCTTTGGGACAATTGAACAAGCTTTTGAATTACGACTTTACGAGACTTTTCCGTATAATGTATAGGAATATATAAAGACACCTGTAAATTATTTATATCTGATTTCCTATAAATTATCCTAATAATCATCTATTAAATATAGTATGCATAAATAATAAATAGTTTAATAATTTTATAATGTAGTCACATATATCATTGGAATCACTCATGATGAATTCACGTGAAAAGGACATTACAATCAACACAGATGGAGGTATCGAATGTTTTTTATCATACTATACATAATAGTCATATTTCATATAATTCTTTTAAAAAAAATCAACCACCAGTTTTAACATCCAAAAAAAATTGAATGGACATTTATAGAATAAAAACTAAAAAAGTTGAAAATTTCAAATATTTATATTATAGTTAAAAGAGTTAAAATATTATGGATATAAATTCATGTAAAAAAAAAAAATGCTAGTATAAACATTAGTTCTAACTACTAAATTTTAGTCCGGTGCCACTGATTTGAATAATACATAAAACATGTTTTACATATTTAAATAACTGTGAAATAATTGTATTTATAAATTTGTTATTGACTTGTTAAAAATTATACAAAATAATAAGGACTAAGGAGTATTAATATTAGTATTATTAGTATCGTAGAATTTCAAATAAATAAATAACTAACCGGATTTATTTTGGTTGATTGAATCTCTCTTTTATGCCTTGCATTAAATAATTTCGGTTCAATAAATGCATAATTATTGAATTGATTGTCAATTTGGTCAGTCATTCCACCTGAAAATTACAAATATTTAGTTATATAAATTTCCTATTTTATAAATTGAAATATAAAAAAAGGCCGGCAATTAGATACCGCTCTGTTGTAGAATAGGTGTTGTGTAGGTCACTGTAATGAATATGTTAAATTTGAATTCAATGATTTCAAATCATTGTATACATAAAAACGATTATGCGCGAAAACGGTCAGTCAGCCTACATTAGTAAGTATATATAATGATTGCTGTAAAGGTAATTCATTTTACATTATTAATAGTAAATTAATTATACAGTAGGTTGAATTAATTTTTACGGAAAACATTGTATTTGAAAATGTCATTGTGTGTATAAAATATATAATATACTTTAGAAGTTTCAAGCATCCACGGAAAATATTTTTTAATTATAACAAAGAACTAACATCATTATTTTTCATTTAAATATCTAATTTCATCCAAATTTAAAATTAGAATGTCTACAAAAATTAACTATGTAAATGTATTTTTTAGATTTTTTGATTGCACCTTTAAAAACTTAAAAAAAACATTGTTTTAAATTTTCAATCTTTAGCTATAAAAATAGAACATTTTATATATTTTTAACTATAAAATAATTCACAAAAGTTCGATATTTTGATCAATTTTGAACTTTGAACGTTCATAAAAAATTAGTTTTCTGGTAAACTTCATTTTTGAGAAAGATAAAAACATTTATGGAAAATCATCTCGTGTTAAATTTTCAAATTTTAGGTTTAACCAGAAAATATTTTATGAATTTGAAGGATGAAAAATATTAATAGTTAAATAGGTAGGTACATCATTTTAATATTTTTTACGTTTGAACAATTATATTTACATAATTTTAAATTGTCTACGATTATTTCTATACGTTTTTGGTAATAATAACAAATAAATTAGTTCTTATGTCACACTGTTGTCAAATAGCCCAATAGATTACATTCAACCAGTCAAAAATATTTTTCCTCAGTTAGCTGGTACAAATAAAAATATAAGATAATGAAAAAGCTGAAAAATAAATTATAAAATGAGGCAGAAAAAATATTGTCTTTAGAGGAGCAGTTATAGTAATACTTCAAGATACAATTTTACCAAAGAAAAATCAGTGATGCAATATTGTAATGTTTCAATTCGAACATAATATTATTCTTATCACAACGATATTTTTCAAAATTAAGCATTCTAAAAATTATGATTACACGCTAATACCATCTCTTTTATATAATCCCTTCCTTCTCTAAAAAAAATTGATTATTATTTAATATTTTAGTTTTTAATATTCATTTAAGTTCTGGGGTGATATCTGACGTGGTTGTACGATTGACTTGAAATCTGGGACTGTCTTGAAAAGAGCAATATTAACTTTGACATCCGATATGTTTTGTAATTTATTTTTTATCGAACGCGATATAGAAAAACTAGACTCTCAGAGATATGTAGTGGCAAATGAAATCAAAAATTGTATTACTCTGGATACTATAGTCGAATACAGCTTGCGGACAAGCTTTCGTCAATACCAAACCCAAATTAAATCAAGTATTTAGATTAAAATACTATGTATATCATTTCTTTTTAATCTCAAAATTTAAATGAATTATATCACATTCAACGAGGTCTGAATTATCAATAGTGCTATGTCAACGAATAGTTAAAACTATTCCTCAATAAATATTATTAGGTCATTTAAATAAAATTCAGAGAAATTCCGTGGGCAACCAATTAAAAATTCCGTCATAAGGTCATCTTGATGAAAACCTTTAAGTTTGAGTTTTCGTCTATTTAATGACTGTTCAGTCAAAGAAGTCCAACAAAGATTCATATAAAAACGAACTTGACTATTTTGAAATTCAAAACACTTAAAAGGGAGAACAAATTTAAAATTGTACAATAATAAAAGTGAAGAAAATATCAAATTAAAAAATCTTAAATTAGCATAAAAACGGGTCTAATTTTTGACAATGATTTCACATCAATAAAACTCAACTTAAACTAATAATTGATGATATGTTATTGCTTGAAAATAATTATTTCACATCTTTGGGTATTATTCAAATTTGTTTATATTTGAAACAATTAAACAACTTCTAATTTAATAATAAACAGATTATTGAACAATTTCTAAAGTTTTTGAATTATCTAAAACATTTTTTTCCTGCGACAAAATAATTTCAACTTGAGAAATTAATAAATATAATTTTTTTAAGAACAATAAAACAACAGATTTTTAAGTATGAAATATAGGCTTTGAATATTCTCTTATCTTCAAAATATGCTTTAATATGCAAAAATATATTTTTTTTACAAATTCTATAATGAATAAGTTGTCCACATTTTCACCTGCGTTGAGCAGCATAAAATCAATTATATTTATGCAAAAACCTAAAAATTTACTCTTTTGTTATAAACTTATAAACTAAAATTAAATAGACAAAACGGTTTTTGTAGGCATTTTGGTGGGTAAGTCGTGACATCAAACAACACATCAATATAGAAACAATTTTCTTTAAAGTTTTGATCTTCACTTTAGATTTAAAAATATATAGTCACACTTTTTTTATAGATAAAAGTGTATTTTCAAGAATAACTAATTTCAACTAATAACAATTAACTATAAATATTTTTACAATCCAATAGACAATTCTTTTTAATTTTTAATAATATGCTTCAATTATTATTAACCAATTAATAATTATAATGAAAATTGCATATTATCAGTTAAATTTAAATAAGAATTTTACATAACTGCATATTCAACAATACAATTTGAGATTCTGAGCAAAGCAAGGAATACATTAGTTTTACAATAATGTTTAAGATCAGAAAATTTTTTTTGATAGTACTTAGAAGAGGTAATTTCTTGTCTCCCTGGTATTTTTCAAATGCATATGAAAATACACAACCGACAACCGACGAAACATTCTGAAGAAATGTGAATAAGCGCAGTTCTATATTATTTTAAGTAGCTCAGAGTTGTTTTATTATTCTTTAAAATCATGTGCTTATAAACGCGAGCAAAGCGAGGCGAGTACATAAAAATAAAATATCTGTATTTTATATAGTTTTTAAATATTCTAATTAAATGTATGAAACGTTTTACGTTACATTCTTTAGATCAAAATCGAACATATATATAACCTATTTATACAGATTTTAAAAAAACATAGCCAAGTTTCTAAAATGTTTTAAAAATGTTACTTTAAAATTAAAACATCGAGAAAAACTTTCGGAGAAAACATGGACCATGTTCATACCTCTAGATATTATAGCATATCAATTGATTCTCAATTTTAATAACAAAACAAACGAACTAAACATATAAACTAGTAAAACTAAGACAACAAATGCTGGATCCCTCTTAAATTTCTTTTGTCTTCTCTTATTTAACATCATTATAACAATAATAATTAGCTTGACACTGATTGAAAATGTAATGATAATAGGGTTCTATATAGGAATGGGAGCACTAAATCTATTATGATCATCTCGACACACGCAAATATTGAACAATACAGTAAGTATTATCTATATTGAAAAACCTATTTCCAATGAAGCTCAATTTACTCGTGTATTAATGCTAAGGCTGGCAGTATTTTCGGTTTTTGTTACCGAAAATACCACATATCTACATTTATTATTTATTATTTTTATATAATTATAGTATAATTTCCGTTATCTATTATCTGATGTCCAAAACGTTTTGTAGAACTGGAACATTTTTTATTTTTATAAAAACTTCCCCCTATATTAAAAAATATTTTATGACTTTTTTAAAGAATAATGATTAATTACAAACATATTTTTTAAAATAGATGTAACATTTTTCTGGGTTGGAAACACTTCTAAATTCAGCGAAAATACCGATTACTGAGATCCGGTATATTTTCAGTATTTGCCGAGGCATGTCATTTTTGGTAATTACCGTAGAACCAGTAATAGGTATAGTAGATACTGGTAGTAAACAAATACTGGATACCGGTACAACATTTTAAATACCACCAGCCTTAAAGTAATGTATTTTTTTATATGTTATCTTTTTCTTTATTTTATGTGTAAAAGAAGTATTTCCACAATTTCTGATCAGTATAAAATATTATAATATATAGGTAAATAGATCATAAAATTCATATTATATTATTCATATAAGATTATGAACATTTTGTAGCAAAAAAGTAGAACATAAGTGCACTTCAAAAAATATACACATCGGATATTATAAAATCCAAATTATTTTTTATTTTTTAATAACGATAACCTATTAGAATATGTTACGTATTATGTCTCCTACTTAAAACATAATTCATCAATATTAAATACCCTAATAAAAATAATCAGTTCTTTAGAGCACTCATTAATCATTTTATCCATACAGTGAATAAATAAATTAAAATATATTAAAATATACATTTTAGTTATTTTTTATGAGATATAATTCTCACGAAATATTAATTTATAAATTTATATAGTTATTTTACTAATAATTTTAAAATTATATACATTAAATGGGAATTTAAACTTGTAACTAATAGATTATTAGTTTGACATTTGATTTTTTCTTGACGATTACAAAAAATAACAAACTTTCCAAAAAACTATATTTATTTGTTATTTGTTAGAATGAACTCTTTAATACAGAGGACGTTAAATTTAAGACATCCGCATGTGTTGTCTCCGTCTTACAAACGTTCAACATGTATACTCTGTTCAGCGAAACACGCTGATTTTACTCATTCCCTCGTGTCATCCTACTAAACAAAACCACGTACGATATTGTTACCTTTAGGTTTGAAAATAAGTTAATATTTATTTAAGCAAGTTTATTGTTCACAAATATTTCCATAAATAAACTTTCCAATAATAAGAAAAAAATCTTAGAATAAAATGGTCAATTAATTTTAGATGTTTATATACATAATTTAAAAGTAAAATGTAGTAAATACTGATCAATAATAATATCTACCTATTCCATTTTTTTAATTAATTGCATATTTTGCATACCTAGTTCCCATTCGATAATTATTTATTATATATAAATGCTTTGCAGAAATATAGTTGTACCTACTAATCAGCTGATATATTTAAACATGCACCTATACAACATTAATCTGTATACAATTATCTTAATAATTTTACTTTCCTACAATTATCATTCGTTTATAATCTTTGGTTTCCGTTACAAATAAAAGTAAATGTTTGTAAAGTATAGTTGGCAATTTTACTGAATAGAAATGATGATGACATGTTAGCCACCACAACGATCGAATATTCAATAACACGGCGAAGCATACGAATCTAAATTAAATAAATTGCATATAATGGAGTAAGTATAAATATAGTACTTAGTAGTTAGTATTCGAATGATATATTCAATACATACATCCTGCACAGAATAGAACAATGAAACTATCAATTGAATGAACTGTATTCGTAGCATAGATTAAGGGCTATTTTTTTTTACATTAAAATAGAAAACTGTACAATCTGTATTCATATACATACAATAAATGATAAAAGGTACAATGAACAATTAATGCGATATACAATAATAAATTCCAGAGAAAAGGTGTGATCCTTTACATAAAAATCAAATGATTTATAAGTTAAAAATAAAAATTCTATGGGTAGCCAATAAAGAATTATTTTAATATTTCAAATTGAATTAACTTACTTCATCAAAACCTTGTAATTCAGAGTTTGATTTGGACTAAACGCCATGATACATTAGAAATATATATATCAATGCAATTAGACTTCGTTGAATGTAAACTGAATAATAGTTAACCTTAATATGATTTTAGATTATTGTATTTCACAAATGGCAAATCCTAACAAATGATTACACTATTATTTAGTTAAATTTGGATGGTATTTATATATAAAAAAAAAAAATGTTCTGAAAAATTTAAATCATTGGTATTATTCGTTATTATGACTCATGTGAGTTAATGTGTCATTAAAACTCAAAAAAGAACGACCCAGTAATTGCGTGATTGGTTTCCGGTTTTGTTTTTGAATAGCTGGTATTGTTAATTTTTTTTTATTTATCACTATACTTTCGTAATATTGTGTACATATTATTATATACCCGTTTAGTCCTTTATATATAAATACAAATATTTGCTTAAGTTACAATACTAAAATATTTACTGGGTCTTATTTATTACCTAGGTACTATTATTTAGCTATTAAAGACCATTTAGCATAATTTATAAAACGTTTCATAAACAAGCCATATAAATTACTGCTATATGGATCACTATAAATAAAGTGTACCCTACACTGCATTGTAAACATTGTACTTAAATACTCTAAAAATTAATCTCGTATTAATATTTCTTTTTTTATATATTTTTTTCGGCACTAGAAATGACTAGATATTTGTGATAAAATACACTGTTGCCAAAACAAACATTGTATAAAGAACTTTTTTGAGGATGAAAATAAATAATAAAAATATTGTTTAAACAAGGTCTGTTGGTATTTTTTTGAAACATTTGTTGTTTGTTACGATAAAATAATAACACGTATGTATAAACTATATAGACACAAAACTACAATAGTAAATGCGTATTATTTATAAACATTTTATAAAATATATAATATTATAGGTATATAAATTATACGATTCTTAATAAGGTAAACATTAATTTTCTCAAAAAGATATAACGTTATTGGAAATATTTTATTTTTATTATTTAAAGTCATTCCAAAACAATTTTGAAAAAAAAAAATTATATTCTTTCTTATTTACTATTTTTGAATCATTGTCGTTTTATAATCGTTCGAATAGCATAGGTACATAAAAATAAAATGTTGAATAGTTATTAGTTATAACTTATATCTTATAACTACTTATAAGTATTTACAATCTAGATGAGCAGAAAAGTGGACAAACGTTTTTGAGGTAACTTTGTTCCATTCTACTCCGCTCATTTAAATTTTTAAACTACACACATTTAAGTTATAACCATTTAACTTATTTAAAATTCAATTCTTGAGTTACATAATAAAATGAAAACATTGACAAGAGATGTTATAAATTTCAGCCTGTTTGGTATTATATTTGTATAATTGCCAACTATCATGTCGTCTTGTATTCTACCTACATTTTAGTATTTATATTGCGTAGTCTATAGTATAACTTATATTAATATGCTTATGCGCAAATAGGGGGGGGGGACTTAGTCTCCCTAAATATTAGTCAGGTCCTTCAGTTCAAAAGCTAGTGATTAATACTTTTTATTATATTCTGTGGTACTAAGCATGTTGTGGGAGAGGGGCTTGAGTCACCCCCAAAAAATTAGGCTATTTGCGCCTATGTTAGTGTGACATAATAGTCATTATTACGATACAAAAATGTTAAGCGCTTTAAAAATAAGAATGTCATGCAGATTCATAGATATTAAAGGCAAACAACAGAAACTTACGTAATATATTATAAATAGTTTAAACATATTTTGATTGATTTACAAAAAAAAGAAAGAATTTATATAACAAAGATTATGTACAGCGACAATAGAAAATAATAAAATAAAAACTTTGAATTAAAAAACAAAACGAAAAATACCCACGTGTTGATTTAATACCTAATTAAGTGGTGAGAAACGCTGCAACAGAAAAGGTTTTTAAGATTTTTTTTTTATTTCCGAGAATATAAAAAAACCTTAAATTGTTGTTCACACAATTTTAATTATATAATCTACTATTTTATTAGTATAAACCAAACACGTGCGCCGTGCAGTACATATAGTTATACTGAAATTCACTACAAGCATTATGAATATTACAGAACATTGTACATAAGATAGTATGAGAATTTAAATAATCTAATACAACCCATGATGCAGGGATTTCAGATCTTGGAATAATAATTGTAAGGCACATTTTAAGTTCCTTTGAACTTGTGGATGTATTAAAGTGAAAAAACTCTGTCAATGTTTAGTTTACATTTTATGATTTTTCTGGAAAGGCTATTTATTTTTATCCTTTTAAAACTCATTTGTGTTATGGTAACGATACATGAAGTAGTAAACTAAATTATAACGAAGTTTCACAAATTATTTCTAAGATAATATTATATTTTTTTAAAATATTGGCATTAAATTTTTTATTTAATATCAGTAAGAACCAATTCGGATGTCTGTCGCATAAAAATTCATGAACCAATTCAGGAGTAATCTTAAATTCATGTGGTTACGCAACTGCTATAAATTTCACTAATTTGAAAACGTAGTCACACATTTATACCGAAAATATACATATTGTAATATAAATTATTTTCTTAATTAAGAATCAAAAATATTTAACGTACATAGTTACAACATAAGTAATAGTACTACATAGGTAGTTCAGCTTACATAAAGTATAATTAATACTACGGGTTAAGTATGCACTATAGTTTATAATATTATTATGCAAGATATATAAGTGCATAATTTTTTAAAAATATAATATATCCAACGTTATGCGGGATGACTACTAAAGATGTGGTTTTCATATCAAGATCGCATTACATAGCAACCCTTATAACCGTTAATATTCTTTTCTTTGAAAATGGATCGTTACAGACGCAAATATAATCCTTTACAACACGTGCAGAGAACGATAAGAAATGTAATGCTCAAAGGAAGTGTAATTAATTTTTTATTATAATGAATACAAATATGTATTTAAAACCGTAATAATAAATGATAAAAATAATAAATACGACGGATATGAATTGATTAACTATACAGGCTACAGTATGCCATTAAATGCATATATGATATAACTATATGAAACTAGCAAAAATAAAAAAATAAGACCGAAATGAATACAAACTTGCTTTACAATTTTTTTGTTCACGATTAAATTTTGAACATATTTAGAGTAATTTTTAACTATTTACAGGCATTGAAATTTTAGATTTTAGATTTTGAGTGGAGCGATGAATATAATGATTTTACAATGATGCATAAAATAAATATTTTTATTTTTTTGTGTCAATGCCTTGTGAAGCAGTAAAAATGCTTCGATCTAAGGATTGTTTTTAGTAAAAAAATAGATTTAACTGGTACTTCGTTAAAGTTAAAGACCCAGTCAAAATAACCGGGAAGAACAAAAAAAAAAATGAAGAAAAAAGATAAATTTTTAAGTAAAACCGATTTTGTCTTTTTTTTGTTGCACACTAAAAAAAAAATAACACGCGAGACTCAAAATTTTCACCGAATATGTATATATTAGTATAAATATTAGTATACTAGGTATGAAATAATTTTTAAAATATTTTAGTTCATTATAGGTGTTTTTAATTTTTAATTTTTTTTTATTCATATATAATAGTATGATACAATTTTTGTTTTTGTGTAAAAATGCTCCAACATTTAATACAAGGTTCCTTATAAGTTGTTCATACACCAATAAAAAATATCAAAAATAAAAGTCACATTTTTTTAAAAGTTCATCAAAATTTGCAAATTATTTTCAAAAATAAATTTATACTCAATGTTTAAAAATTAATATAAATAAATATTTTAGTGTAAAGCCACCAAACATCTTTTAAGAATGACATATATGTAAGATTAAAATCACCTATTATCAATATTATAGAAATTAATATTTTTAAGGATTTATTGTTTCAAAACAATTTAATATACGTATTCTATTTAAAATTTCCATTTTTTAAAAATTTTTTACGTCGAATATAAAATTAAATAATAATTAATAAAATATAAAACCGATACGTCAAACCCAAGTTTTTACTCATAGATACATTATTCAAAAATTATAAAAAATGATTTTACGTGATTGCGTTTTATTTATTTTGCGCAATTGCCTATCATAAGATAATTGTTACAGTCGTTGCTAGAGATAAATTGACACCGCAGTGGCGGTACGATAATGAAAAACCAGGAGTTCTCCGTATTTGAATATTATTACCGAAAATATATCAATATAAACCAACAATAAACGTAAAACATCTTAAAACTGATTTTAAGTTATTAATCTATTTATATAAAAATGAATTCCTATTTCCCTTGGTCAAGCTATTACGCGTAGGGCTGTGCGATTATTTTTAACGAATGATAAATAATCGGTTAATTGAATAATCGAATTACCGAGTATTTTTTAATCGATTATTATTTATTATTAAAACAACAAAATAGACAAACATGAAAATATAATTATAAAAGGAGGTATTAAAATTTAAAAGACGAATACCAATCTTAAATTCAATTCTTAACGGTGTTGAATTTATATCTGCATTTATGCATTCGTTGATAAGTCTTAAGTTTTCAGCGTTTACATAAAAAAATATGTCCTGCGAAAAGGAGTGGAAAATCATAAGATATTGTGTAACGGAGAACGATTGAAAGAAATATTACCTACTATTATTACAATATTATTGAGTATTCGATTGTAAATTATAATACGGCGATTATTCGGTTAATCGATTAATCGATTACTTATATTCTCAAAATATTCGATTAATCGATTATTGTGGAAAAAAAATAATCGCACAGTTCTAATCACGCGTGAATGGCTGGAGCGATTTCGCTTAAATTTTTTTTCAATTGTTCGTAATTGTCAAGAGATAGTTTTTACGAAAGAAAATTTTGGAAAAACTCAACCGCGGCAGGTGCTCAACAGGGATTTTAAGATTTACGATGGAAATATTTGTTTATAAATGATTGCTATACCACTAATCTCTGTGTATTTATAAGGTTGTTAATGGTTACATATTTATAACTATTATAATTAGTAAGAATATATTATCATATACATATTTTTGCAAATAAATTTATAGATAAAACAAATCTTCGACACGGGCAACCGTCACAATGTTTTTCATACCTAATTCTGATTTCACTCACGCACTTCATGGGTCCGTATCCACCGCAGGTGGATTGCCTACCTAATAATTTACTGCTCACATATTGTACGTTATCTAATGCAGTGGATTGCCTAACTAGGTGGTTTAAATACATGTAAATCACTTCAGGTTTATCTTAACTTAATATTTGGCTCAGGCAACGCTGGGCAGGACAGCAAGTTTAAAATAAAATATTCTGATAATATTCTTTTATTTTGTAATAAAAAATAAAAATTATATTAATTAATAATAATAATAAAATCTACATACATTATAATATTTTAAATAAAAATAGTTTGTTATGGCTGTAATGGAGCCACACCTAAATCATCGTCATCTTCATTACTACTTGTATCGCTGTTGTCAGTTATACTATTTTCTCCGTACGTTACTATTAAATTATCGATTTCAATATCCATGTAACTTTCATTTTTCCACATTTCTGCTTCTAACTTTTACACGTTTTCACAAACTGCTTCCCACTCAGATTTACTCATAGATTCCATTTTTTGTTTACATAGTTCTACAATTTTTTTGATGTTACCGTTATGATTTTGTTTTGCAATGTATTGTTTTACTTATGACCAAATCATTTCAATGGAATTTAAATTTGGATGATACGGTGGTAGTCTAATAATATCACGGCCTTCTTTATTTAATATACTATCCACAGACTATTTAATCGACATTTCCTTATGTTTCCGTATTATGACGTAAAGTTGTGGTTTTGGCATGTTTGAATCAAAATTTATGTTATTTTCAATCAATCAATTGATCATGTCTTTTTTAAGCTATTTGAGTTTGGAGCACGGTTAGATTGATGACAATAATAAGACGCATCATCCAATACCACAACTTAATTTTTACTTAAATTTGATAGTAATTTTTCTATGACCCATTTATAATATTTATCTTTATTCTTATTATCGTGGTAATCACCACTAGAGCTTTGAGCTTCTCATGTTAGTAAAGCATTAGGAACAAAACCTTCTCCACAAGCATGAACAATTATTAAACATTTTCCTTTACTTAAACTCTGTTTCACTGTATGATCATCATCGGCGGAACTCCATGATTTATTAACAACATGTCATAATAATACATAACTTTCGTCAATATACACTATTTTTTTACCTTGTCTACGAAACTCGATTATTTTTTTAAGTATTCAATTCTTTTTCAAACGTATATGATGTTTTTCTATCAACAATTTTCTATTGGTTTTAGTTTTACGAAATTGAAAACCTATTTTCGAAATTCTTCTGTTTAATGTTCTAGTACTTTCTAAATTCATAAAATTTTTTGTTTTTCAAAAATAAGTTTAACAGTAGGTACAATTTTCTCAACCGCATACATATCTATGATGGTTCGCCTTAAAGCACATCTATCAAAATCATCAACTAAAGTTTTTAATTTGGTCACATTATTCCTTTTTTTTATTAGGAGTAATAAATGTAGACAATGTAGAATTTATGTTTTTTTACCTTTATATACAATATGTTGAACTGACGTGGCAGAATAACCAGCAGCTTCTGCAGTCATAGTATACAACCTACACTTGGCTATATATTCATTTTTGTTTTGAAAATATTTGAAAACATTCCAAATTATTTCTCTTGCTTGACTGTGAGCTTTATGATTTTTAATTTTTAAACTCATTATGAAAAAACTATCGGTAAAAACATAAAGAAACACAATACAAAGCTATAGGTGGTACCTATCTATTTTATAATGTACACATTTATACAAAAGTACACGAACACAATACTGGTGTGAATGAGTAAATATCCATCTATATTAGTACGTTCCATAATTATTTCCATATCACATTAATCTATTAATATAAATATTATAATATTATTATTGTCATTATCAGCCGAGTTATTTATTTTTATATAT
Source organism: Pentalonia nigronervosa (assembly GCA_014851325.1). NCBI lineage: Eukaryota > Metazoa > Arthropoda > Insecta > Hemiptera > Aphididae > Pentalonia > Pentalonia nigronervosa. Next base: position 155,422 of record JACXSJ010000309.1, read on the forward strand.
ATTTTATAATAAACAAATTGATGACACGACTTAGGCGCGTCGCGCGGTCGAAATACACCACGATTATTAGTTTGGGATACACCTACCGAAAAGCGCCGTCACCGCCGTGTCAATTTATCTAGTAATGACTGAATATATGTATAAAAATGCATTTTTGAAACAAGTATCAGGATAGAAATCGACCCATGTAAGCAGAAATGTTTTGATCTTGAAATGATTGTAACTTAAACAAAAGGGAGAGGGGAAATGACTCTCCCAGGAAGCAGCTGTTTTTTAACAGCATTTCTTTTTCCCAATGTTTTTAGATATTTCACTGTTAAATTAATAAATGTGCTTGCCATTCATTTACTGGGTTATGTAAATCTATGTTTCATAACTCATAGTAGTTAATGGTGCAACAACTGTCAATGAGGATGCTTAAATATAAAATATTGACATTAACCTACAACCAAAAAAAAAAAAAACAATGTAATAAACAATGATATACATTTATTTTTTTAAAAAACTATCAATCTATTATCTGTAGGGAATAGGAATTAAGCCTGTATAAATGTGAAAATATGTACCAACTTTATCAGTCATCAATTTATCATAGTTATCAAAACACAACACATTATAAATAAAAATTACATCATAAAAAGGTATAAAGTTGAATATAAAGTGTATAGCACATCAAGTTACTACTAGTAAACAATATACTTATAAAAGGGAAAAAGTGTAATGTTTATGTATACATAAAATATTTTTGATTTCCCTCTCTCATGGGACTTGTCAAGGACTACCTCCTGGTTTGTGTAGGGAGCATCGATTGGGAACACAAATGTTTGTTATGTAAATCCATAATATAGTATGCATCTGTTGAGCTTAACAACTAACCTAGATATTAATTATTATTATGCAAATAAAAACAATTTTCCAGATGGCAGAGAAGAAAATTATATCATACCCAATATCATATGACATATAGGACATGGCTAACACCAGTTCACTGATTGGCAAAAATGTAGATATTTATATATCTATATTATACACATAATAACATGTGTACCTCATCAGTTCACTAAGTACATTTCAATTTAAAATATTCAAGAAATTTTTTTTAAAAATCACCACCTGCTTTTACTGGGGGCTGGTGTTTTATTGCTGCTTATCTTGTGCCATTGTTGCAATGTGCGGGAACTTCAGAAATTTTTTTATTTTGTTAGATTTCTACACAGGTAAAGAAATAAATACAATATCAGGTACTTAAAATTTGATCACTTGAATGGCTTCTTAATATATCAGTTGTACCTATTCAGTTTTTGTCAAAAAAAAGTACACAACATAACACAAAAATTGCATACCATCTTTACCCAAGAAAGTAAAAAAAATTAACCATTATTCAGTAGTTAATTATTTTTATTTAATAAAATTTTTATTTTAATTATATTTTTAATTATTTTTATTTTTTTTTTTATTATTATTATTTAGTTAATTATTTTTTTTAAAAAAAATGTTGGTTTTGAAATGTTTTTATAAGATTTCTTATTTTAAATAACAAGTATTTAGACTTCAAATGTGTACATACTAATATCTTATTTATAAACAAAAACATTCCCAACCATAGTTAATAAAATATAACATGAGTTTGATATTATAATATAATATAGGACACTACTCCTTTTAAATAATGTGCACTGTACATTTTGAAGTTTAGTGTTGCGTGTAGTTTTGTAACAGTTTTTTTTTATTATGATATAACAATAGAAATTCATGATCTGGTGAATAAAAAGCAAAAAAAACATTAAAACCTGTTTATAATTATAAATTTGAATACCAAAATTATTAAGCAAGTAGTAAAAAAATACATGAATAACACCAGTGACATAGTCAAAGAAGTATTTTGGGTGTTCAAATACCCTGTTGGCCGTATTTATGCAAAAACATATGCACTGATTCATATTTTTACAAAATATGTTGTCATATGGTTCTATTCAAATATAAAATTAAAACACTCCCCCTAAAAAAATCCTGACAATGCACCTGGATGGGACAATGAAAAACATGCAAAGAATTCTGATTAAAAAAATTAATGTGCTGTTAGGATTTTGCAGGAAAGTAATGATTTAATTAACAACCATGATTATTGGTCAAATGTTTGGAAGAGAGGGATATTTTTACCCATTATTAAAATTAAGCAGGATTTAACCTTTTCGTTACTGCTTAAATCTTTCCCCAAATATATGAATGTAAAGGCATATACCTATATAAATGTAAATAAATAAAGTGATAATGTTTAATAATTATAAATCTAAATCTATAATTTTTATAAGTATTGGACACACACTAAACCTTTTAAAGAGAGGCTTAAAAATATCCTTGAGGGTTTAAGACCTTCTCACGTTTCCACCCCTATTCAATACGACAATAATGGGGATATTCGTACTAACAATAAATATAGGGATGAATACTATTAAGAAACAGTATATTCTACAATTTTAAAAACCACTTATAATATAAAAATCAATACTCAATTAAATTACATCAGAATTATCCAGAAGGAAATTTGAGAAAAAAATGAAAAATTTAAGGAAACTCATGTTCACCAGTCAACAAAACAAATATTATTAGAGCAAAGGTATTATGCATACAGCTATTGTTTAAACAGTCTTCAATAAAAAAAAAAAAATCAGTGAGATGAATATAGTCTATAACACATATGTATTTAGCTCTCAATGGCAATATGCCAATAATACTTATTAATGCCAGTAATTTCTTAGCTTAAAAACATATTAAATTATATTTTTTCAACATTGTAATTCAATGAAAAATAAATATATATTACTTAGAGCATAAAAAAATATCCCCCATTGAATTAAAAATGATAAATTTAACTAGGCACTCAATTCAGTAGACTGTACTTGGTAAATAAATCTACATAATATATCTTTACCATCAGATTTATGATAATATACTAAAAATAAAATAGTAACAAGTACCTATTTACATTCTCTTTTTTTTTTTTAATCAGAAAAGCAAAGAGATATATTTATTAAATGTTCAATTAACAATATGGTTCAATTTAAAA
>JACXSJ010000310.1:0-43832 GCA_014851325.1 Pentalonia nigronervosa
TTCTAAGCCCAAATAATTTACATCCAAAATAAGCAATACATATGTAAATATATATTAATTTAAATTTTCTCACGGTGATGGTACAAGTAAAAAACAAACAGATTCCAAGAATGTGCTTTTTTGACCATCGTGGTGTGGTTCACGGGGAGTTCGTGCCCCTTGGACAGATTGTGATGCCATTATTATGTGAACGTGCTTGACGGGTTGCGCAAATGTGTCCTCCTTTTGCGACTAGACATCACCGAGTCTTGGAAGATTCACAATATAATTAATAAATAAATAAATAATAATAAATTAATAATTAAATAATTAATGTCGGTATGTAAGGTGGAATAATATAAATTTTTAATTACTACTTTGTATGTGCGGAGGCTTGGACGGGCAATCGAATGTATACTAGCGTTAGTTTCGTTTAAATGATCTATTATTGTGTTGTATGTTCGTTTATCAGTGAGTTGTACTATGAGGTATGACGTAGTTGACTTACAATTGAAACCATTTGGTCCGGTGATGTTTTTGAGGATGATTTTGAATGCTGAAAAGTTGGCCATGTTTTTGATGTGGATAGGAGGAACCACGGGCTTCGTGTTGTGAACTTTGTGAAGTGATCTGTCCGGATCTTCTGTGGTGCTAGTTGTGGGTGTGGGGAGTACGTTGTCTTCATCGGTGTTGAGTATGGCGTATCGGTTAGGGGTGATAAAAACTTTTGTTTTTTTGACAGTTTGACTGGTTGAACTATTAGATAGGTTTCGCTTCGTTGTTTTAGGTGTATGCGGCATGATAATAATTTGAACTTGAAATGTCTGGTAGAAGTGTCTAGACTACTGCGATAATGTGTTATTGCTATCGATAGTTATAAAACGGTGCGCGATAGACGTGTGGTCTCTAGGGGCACCAGACGTGTACTACATATGATGTCTAATAAACGATGGCGGCGTCGCGGCAGCATGCGCAAACAATTCCTGGGACGTCGTCGGTAAAAAACTAAAAAAAAAATGCCGGTCTGTGCTTTTTCCTTTGTTTCTTCAAACTGCTTATACCATCGACATATGCTCTAAGTAGTTGGTGCATCGATCCCGTAACGACAGCTTAAATCGCGTTTCACAGTTATTATCGATTCTCACTTCGAAAAATACAACACACAAAATGATGCTTTGTGCTGTCCGGTCAACATATTTGCGAAAACTAACATATCACTGTAAGCGATTACTTTAAAATAATAGTGATTGTAAGAAATAGCAGTAGCAGTGTAAACAGCACTGCTATTTTACATTAGCAATAGCAGCCTGCTAATCAAAAATTATAAAAGCAGTGACTGCTATTTTGTTTGTTGATATTGTTCCCTATTGCCTACCCTGATGATATTTATGATATGGCGCCGTGCTCTATACAGTAACTACTGCTATTACTAAACTGATATTGCTATTTAGGTGTTAATAGCAGCAGTCCTGCTATTATATAGCAACCCACGTCCCATGTTAAAATAATCACATTTATGTGATATTGAAGAAAATAGCAATAGCAGCTATTTATCACTCCTATTTTACATTAGCAATAGCAATAGCTATTGCTATTTGAAAAAAATAGCATTTTACCATCACTATAAAATAATGAATTAATGACATTACAAAACTTGGGAATCCCTCTATTAATTGGTATATAGTTTGATAAGATAAAATTTATTATTTACCATTTTATAGCCATTTTAAATCGAATGAATCATTTTGAATAACCCTGCATATATAATTTTTATAATTACAATTTTTTTTTTACAATATTTTATGGTGGTTTAAAATTTGTTATCACATAGAAAAGAATAGTATAAATACTAAATGTAAATACTGATAAAGTACGGTAATTTATTTATAAGGTATGTTACATAATATATAAGTTGACATATTTTAAAACTACTAAAAATCATATAAAAATGCTCAACATAAATGTATATTCTATATACTTATAAAAAAAGTCATAATATAAGTTATATAAAATGATCACAGTTAATTTTAAAATTTGATTTAAAAAAAAAATTGGGGAAACTATATTCTAATCAAAATAAGATCATACTAGAACGTGGAGGCTTGCCTCAAGCCTTCAGGCTTCACTATACAATAGACATACAGATGGTACTCAGTGAGAGTGACAAACACATATTGCCCAAACGCCGCCGACAAAAATTGATCTCCACACAAATATGTTTTTATTTTGTATAAGAATATAAACAAATGTGTTTAAAAGTAAAACTTTAGACTTATGCGGGTAAAAAATGAATAATATGGGATAGTAAAAATTAAAGTGGTAGTCATAACTGTTCAATTTGTTAATTATTTTAAAAATACCAAATCTATACTGAAAAATGTTTATTTCTTATGCATTATCCTTAAGATATATTATTTTATAATTCATTTAAACTTCATTCCTAAGCTACTACCAAGTGCACTCTCCCATTGTAAGTTATCCCATCTAACTGAACCACAACTGTTACAAATGTAAAATATACGATTTTGGTCATTAAACATATCGGCCGATAATGGTTTCACCTGAAATTTTATAATTAAAAGCAATTATTATCACTGCCTTTTGATATACAGCTATGTAAATGGTTTATTTAGTATTTACATCAATCATTGAATTTTCATTAGTATAACCACTTTTAAGTTTACTATGAAGATCATCAGGCTTGGATGAATTATTGATCAAACATTTTGCATTTATTGGAGCAGTTGTTCCTTCATCTTCAGAGTCTTCTTCATCCCCATAAAAATTATTTACTTCATAATCTTCATCAATAGAAGGTGGTCTATATCTAACAGCTGATTTATTTTGTATTATTTTAACAGTATCATAAATTTGTTTCATAACCAAACTGCTAACTATCTCATAACTGTCACTGTTACAAATCTGAAACAATAAAGATGCATGTACACAAATTTTCAAGAATGAGAATGAAATATAATGGGTTGTTACGGGCTACGAGTACTAAATTGTACTATCAATATTATATTATATTATATTAAATATAGAAATATGTTTAAAGTCATTTCGACTAACAAGTTAAATAACTAGTTACCTAGTGTAATCTTAAATGTTAGAAGAGACCCACTCTGCAATTCGTAGAAACATTATATGTAGATACTGGCTACGCCCTAATCTTAATTAGAATTAGGATCACAATTTGTGAATCACGCCAAAAGTACTGCAGTTGCAAGAAGCAACAACAACTACAAGGCCGCTGGACGAGGTTACGATGGAAAGCAGAATGGGAAGACCATATAAAAAGGGAGCCAAAAGACAGAGTAGACAAATGTACCAGAGCCACTGAGTCCAAAGCACTTCCACGTCAAAATTGCATCTATACACATACTCACACTTTTACTTAAACAATTATACATATTCATATTGATGTTAATAAATAGATAATTAGTTACTATTTGCATACATTTATTTATAAAACCATCATCATAATGATCACTGGTAAATGCATGTAACAGGATGTAAACACACTTTCTCTATATTTACTGTAATTAGTAAAAATATTTCAGTTTAAATATAATGAAATACAAGTCACAGTTCAATAATATTTTAATATCTATTGTTAAAATAAAATATTCTATTTATTTAGATTATTATATTGTATTAAAAGAATTAAAACAATATTATAAATTATTTTACAATATTTTAATTTAATATGGTAATATCAGAAGGTACATATGTCCAGGAATCTTCAACCCACAGACATAATTTACATAACTATGAACCGTGAACATTTAATTAATCATTTTTAGCTTTTAACATATTAAATTATTTTAAACTCCAACAATAATTATGGATGTATAACATACACTGCCACAATGTTTATTAGGATTATTGGTAAAAATGTTTACATCACTAAAGAATATCTGAAATATTTTCAATGTATAAATCACCTTAACATGAAAAATATTTTAAACAGAATACTGTAGATTAGGCTGGTTATAGTGTTAAAAACGGTAAACAAACATTTAAATCATGTATTACTTGTTAAAAAAAAAAAAAAAAAATTTATCAACAAATCTATTGAGAGTTTGAGACATGGTAAAAACATTGTAGCAATGATAAATTGCATCATGTTAAAATAATTGAATTACAAGGTAAATTCAAAATCTCTTACAATTTAAATATTACATTAATGCTAAACTGTTTTAATAGTATTTGTTGTATTATATTAATTTTAATTAGGTTTTAAACAAAAAATGAAATACATTTTACATTTCTATAAAAAATAATGCAAATTCCTTTATACTTAGTGAGATTAAAATTTAAAATAGTTGAAAATCTCTGTACTTTAGTATTTGTTTAAATATTTATACTACCAATTAAATATTTACCTGACAGCGGCTATTCAGATCTTCTTTTTTAACAACAATTTTAAAAAAATTCAACACTTCTTGTACTTGCTCATCCAAATTATGATTTTGAACACAATAACATTGGCCAGAATGTAATTGTTCAGCTACCTAAGAAAAAAAATGATTCATAATTATATCCCTTTTTTGTATTAAATATAATAAACTTCACCTTTGAAAATGCATATCCAAAAGCAATAAAGTGTAAATTGTTTGTTTTGATTAAGTTAACTATGTAATGGCAATCATTTATTTTTGATCTTTCAACAATGGAAGTATCAATACCACATTTACGTAAACGTTCAGCTAGCTTTTCTAATGTGTATGGAACCAAAAATTTGAAATGCTTAACAGAAGAAACATGAGTATGAGGTGACTTAGATTTCATATTAGTTGTTGGCACTTTCTAAAATAAAAAAATGTATACATAGATAAATAGATGATACATTGTATATACATTTAATAATGATTAGTAAAATATATTTATTTTTGTTATTACATACATATTTATGTCTTTTATGTTTAGGTTTAGGTTTCATCATATCTGGATGGTCATTATTTGATATTTTTTGACACACTTCATCAAATGGAATATTATTGGTTTCACATTTTTTTTTGAATAAATTGTAAATTTCTAATAGACAATAAGCATCCAGAGCTAAAAATTAAATTAATTAAATTCAAATATTATTCTGTTTTTAATTGATATAACCTTTTTCAATAATGTTGTTCAATAACATTTTTTAAACGGCATACTATATTAGTTGTTTTGTTAAAAAATCTATATATTTACAATGTTAATTAGTATTATGTAGGATAATTGTTTTAATATAAGACTTATTTTTTCAAAAACAACTAACAAGTAACATTATTGAAAAAAATAAAATATTTTTAATCACAATAATTTTTAAGTTTTTACTTTTTGTCTTTTTATGACAACATGCATTTTAAATTTTATATAAAACATTTTTTTATGTTTAAAAATAGAATTTCAAACAAGTAATTAATAACTTAATTAGTTATAACTTATAACTATTTAAAGTTTAAATGAGCTGAGTGGAGTGGCACAGGAATATCTCAGCAAAATGTTGGCCCATCACTTTACTCATCTATAAACTCTAAAAACTTAGAACTTAAATGTTAATGACTAATTAATTAAAATAAAAATTTGAATATGACAAAATATACAATTATATACATATTAATTTCAAACTTGTTTAGTACATTGTAAATTGTTGCTTTTCTAAGTATAAATATTAAATATTTAAATAATATACCATGAAATATATTTATATTCTATGAATCAATATTAAAAAAAAAAACAAGAAATAGATAAATATGATAAAAAGTAAAAACTCAAAAAATGGAAAATTTTTTTTTTAATATCATTTTATTATAACTAAAATTATTAATATACATAAAATTATGTACCTAAAAAAAATAAAAAATAATGAGTATTTTATGTTTAAAAAATCCTTCAGGATATTTACCGGCATATTTAATTTGATTTGACCGTAATGGTATTTTTTCCCAATTTGAAAACTGTTCAGTCTTATTTAATGGCAATCCAAAACATAATTTCACTAAATCTGAAAGACTATTATAGGGTACGTCTTCATTAGGACCTGAAAAATAAATTAAACAATTAAATCAACCATGTTTTGGTATTTTTTAATCAAATATAAATATGTTGACTAGAATGTCAATTTATTATTTGTTTTTTTCTTCGACCCATGTGCAAAATACAAATTCACGGCCAGGAAAAGGAACATTCTGTTTTTAACTTTAGCATTAGAGTAAATTAACCAATTATCAAACTTCAAGTTAGTAACATAAACATTATTTATATTTGTACATTAGATATCGATTTTCCAAAAAAAATCTAGAGTAATAAAACTAGTGATTTTAAATTAACTTCCATGAAAATTAATGAAATATCATAAAAAAAGCCAATGTACAAATATAGATAATTTTTTTAACTTTATGTATAAGAATAGGTAAATTTATTCTAATAATAAAGTGAACAGCATAAGGTTGGTTCTGATAAATGCAAATGTGGGTCAAAAAAAGAAAATACAGTGGAACCTCGATAAGTCGAAATAAATTCTGTTCCTATGCATAAACTAGTAAATTATTAACCTCAAAAAGTCGAAAATATCAATAAGTAAAAAAAAATTTGATTTCCCTTGAATTTCGACCTATCAAGGTTCCACTATACTATGCTGACATCATCCTAAGGAAAAATATAAAATGTTTATGTACTTTGAAAAGGAAGCTGAAAATTCCATTTAGTCTCTAATTCTTTCCATAATAACTTAATGTCAATAAATCCAGGCCCATGGAGCTGTATGTTATCAATTGGTAATGAAGATCTAATCATTGATGCATCTCCTTTCCATTCAAACCCTAATTGGTTTAAAACAATAATGAATGATTCAATAATACATAACTAACAAAAATATTAACTTATTAAGTCGTAACATAATATAAATGAAAGTTAGAATATGAATTCATATTCCATCTTGAATTTACAACATTAATAATAATAATAATGCAATGAAAATATTTAAATGAAAAACATACTTAATTGATAAACATGTTTAGTGTACTTGCCTAATTTTAATATATTTATATTACTGAATATGTTCATGGAAAATTCTTGCCAATGAAGCTTAAAACTTTCAGCTGGCTGCAGTTGTGGTAAGTGAAATATGTAAATTGAATCAATAGTGGCTAATTGAATGGAAGCTAAATCACTTTTATCACTTGTCAGTTCTGGTTTCCATTCACAATCCAAACCAAAAACATCCAAATGTGCATCAAACAACTCGATATTAATTTTATCTAAAAATTCATTAAATTTTGATGCACAATCAATTATATGTATTTGTTTATCAGGCAGCGATAAGTCATGAAATTCTGTTGTATTGTATTCTTCAGTTGGTATTGATCTATCAATACCAGCACTCCTATCAATCAATAACATAAATATATATTAATAAAAAGTTTGAAATGTGCATAATATTATATAATTTTAACTTACGCGTTTTCACAGAAAAGTAACTCCTGTTGTATAGTTGGTGGCAATAGCGATGGGTCAATATCAAATAACTGGGCAAAATAAACACACTCTTGAATATCTCCAAAATTGTCTAACATTTTGACAACTTCCAACATCATTGTTTCGTCATTGCCAACTGATTCTAACGCCATTTCTCTCCAAGCGTGTATACCTTTAAAATAACAGTAATGATAATATAGTTTAGATATTTTTTAATTGTATCTGTGATTTACCAGTAGCGCCAGATTGATAACGACGAAACAAATATACTAAAGCTCCCTTCTTTTTTTGTCTTGTAATGTTAGGTGCCAATTCATTTGGAATGTTATATTTTTTCATTATTCGTGATAGATTTGTTTTAATTTGACTTTTATTTGAAAAATTATTATTTGATTGTGTAACATTTAGACGACTGAAATAATATTTTGCAATTATTCAGGAAATTGTAAACAATAAATTATTAAAATATAAATATAAATTAAATAACTAAAATTCTTACTTGGCTAAGAAGTATAAGCAATCGTCATTTTCTACTAATAAATCATCAAGATATTTGACCAAAGCTGTTTGTTGAAATTGAGTAGTCATTAAAAATTCTTCTGTTACACACACCAAATTCATGAAAAACAAGGGAAGTAAAAAATCTTCTACTGTAAATCTATCTTGTATATTCAAACTCATACTAGCATAACAAGCCTGTAAATTAAATTTATAATGTTAAATACTGCTAATGCGCTTAAGTAATATTTTAATTATCAAACAATAATTTGCCTCTTTAAATTTTTTTTGTTTAATCGATTCCCTGATTAATTCTTCCATACAATCTAAATGTGTATTACACTTGAAAATTTTAACAATCGTGTTTATTGTGTTCAGGCTTATTTTCTTCTCAAGTATCATTTTAAATGCTTGAATTTTCAATTCATCAGTTAAAATATGTTCATATTCACTTTCATTACATTTTATCCATTTGTAAAATTCATCCGTTACTGTAACCCATGAAATTGTTTCAATATATTATACCAGACAATTTAAAATCAATGTTAAATTTACTTACTCGTATGAGCCATTGTATTAGCTTTACCCTTGAGTCTATCTTCTGATATGACATTGATCAGTTGTAATAAGGAGGTGTACGGATCAGGACTGGATTTAAAAAAACTTCTCAATGTATCAGTTAAAACTTTACTTTGTTTCCCTGCAAACACAATAGTTATTAATTAAACACATTAAATAATGTCAACTAAAATATAGTTGTTCAAGTGTACAATTAACATGATTTAAGTTATTAATAACTATAATAAATTAATCAATGACAGTATTGTGTTGAGCACACTCACAAGTTGCCCAAATACTTTGAATATGCCTGGCAATGCGTTCAACCTCCGGCTCAAATCTCTGCACAGGCTCAAAATGTGCGACCGGTGGGACATAAGCATTCGGTGTCACCGATGAGCCACCAACACCGTAACCGGAGAAGCTAATCTGAGCGACACTGCACACCTTCTGTGGGGATTGGTTTGCAGATGACCCGGCGGCTCTGGAATTGGCACCATTGGCAGGCATATTGCAAGTATTTTTGTTCCAACGACCGGACATGATCGGTCCTCGTGATGATTTAGGTACCAGTTCACCGATGTCAAGACAACAGCATCCGCAAAACTATTGACGACGAGACAATGACGAATACAGCTAGTAACTGTAACTAAATCACTGTTAGTTATAAACGACATGCGGACCGTATACGATCGCTATCAGAAATTGTTTGTTGTTGGTGGAATTCAAACAGGAAGATAACATTTTGGCCGCATTAGAACGTTCTCGGCGAAGGGACTAATTCGGCAGCTGCAGTGGCAACAAAATCTCGTTGCTATATAGTACTCACCGGACACTGGACAGTCGACCCCACAAATCAAAACATTGATATTATCGCCACAGAAGCGACTGGCTAAGATTTTAAGAAGCGATTAAACGACCACTGCTGTAGTATCACAATCATTCGCAGAATAGATTTCGAAATTCAAAATATCGAACAGACGAAATCTTATTTTGTGATACTATAAATTATAAACACAGAATACATTACTATTATTATTGTTGTTGTTGTTGTTGTTGCATCTTATCATGATTGTAGATTGTACTAATATTATTCAATGGTGATAGTTCCAACATTTTTAATCTATGATATGATGATAATCTTTATCAGAAATAATAATTATTTTCAATTTATATTTTAGAAACTATTGAATAATTTTTGAAAATAATTAGATGTATTGGTTAACCCCCTCCAAAAAAAAAAAAAAACCAATAACTTTTTAATTGTATGGGATCGAACCCCTCCCACTCGACCACTCACATCGATATTAAAAATGTTAGCCGCCCCCATGAAATTTAATGGATTTCCGCCTATGTGGTAAGTTCAGACGCGGATACAAGGGGGGCTATAGGCTGAAGCCTCCCCTTTTTAAAGACTATATATTTTAAAGACAACCGTCATTTTTAGTTTATTAATTAAAAGTAAAAAGGAGCAATTGCCTGTAGGTGCATATAGCATATTAAATTATATTGCTTATTGACATTTAGGAGTGATTGATAATCATGATTATTAATATTAGTCCTTAATCGTAGTGTTGGTTTAAACAAAACGATCGCGACGTGCCGACGCACAAATAGAGGTAACTTGTTGGAGGTTGGCAGTCGAGACTTTGTTATGCTTCTATATTAAACTGTGTTCATTCTTTCGACTTTTAAATATTTTACACTCTTGCCCACGTAATTATTATGACTCCAATTTAAATTCCCTAAAAATATTTAGGTTTAAAAATGAATTTTTTTAAAAAAAACAAAAATTATGTATTAATAAAATAAAAAAATATTAAAATTGAGCAAAAAAAAAAATTATTAACAGGACTAAAGGTCCGACAATCGGCCAAACGCACCACCGATTTAATATTATCGCTTGATAAAAGAATACTCCTATAAAAGTTATATGAAATTAAATCAGCTAATAGATTGGTGTGACTTAAACATAAATTTCAGCCTTGTCTAATTTAAAACCAGATTACTTGATGACTTGATGTTGTATAGTTCAAAATAAAAATAATTTAATAAATAAATAAATAAATTTATATTACGTAGTGCTATGTTTATATTTCAATGAAAAGTCAACTTTTTTAATCATAATAGAAAAAAGGTCAAAAATGTTTTAAAAAATTTAAAAATACATTAAAAATGTCAAAATTTCCTTAAAAAAAATTTAAAGGTAAAAAATGGAGTACTTGAAACACATTAATTGTAGCTTGAAAAGCAACGTGTAAGACATTCAAAAAAAAAAAAGATGCAAATGCATCGAAATCCGAGTCTTAGTAATTATATAATATTATTATATGCAATAAAAGATAATTTTGTTATTAGTATTATTTTATAATATACATGCATGACGAATTTTTATTCACTATACAAACTTAAACTTAATGTCTATGCTTTTATGTAGTTGAAGTAAATTTTTTCGTCTAGCCCCTCCCTCTTTTTTCATTTCTAGATCGGCACCTGATTACAGGCCATCCTACGTTTTATGGCTTTTGATTTTACATATAGAAGAATACATTTATTTGTATTATTTCTGATCCTGAACAGTGCAGTTGTCTGTTGCAAATAATGCAAATAATGCCAATGGATTTAGCCTGTCTTAAACATAAACTACAAATAATACAATAGTATTACAAGTATGCATCATTAATTTGGATGGTTTTGATTTAAATTAAAGTCTAAAACTATTGCATGTCACTGTCCCAGTACTCTATCTCTGACAGTGAATGTATGCAGGAACTCAACGGTTAGATCTTAGATTAAGTTAGGACGAAGATCGGAGACGACTCCGAAGTCAATATATTATTACTTTTATAATATGATGAAGAGGAACAGATTCGCAGACTTTTGTTAATCTTTTTGTTATTTTTCATAAAGTAGAAATAGTACTATACCATCCATATGAGTAGTGTTGAGTATGTATGAGTAGTTCAGTGGGGTGCGTAATAATTCTATTGAAATAAATAAAAATAAAAATAAACTTGTCAATACAAAAAAAAAAAAAGAAACAATAGGTATTTGTTTTTTTAACAACATTTTTTTATTGACTAATATGTACATTGACAACAAAAAGATCAGATATAATAATATAAGTATAATGTGGGTGCCAAAAAAAATTTTACAAAGTGACAATTGGCGATTGAACGAAAAACAAGATATATCGCATGGCATAAACAAATTATGGCAAATCTATAAAAATGTTTTAATTTTAACAATGTAATATAATAATCAGGGCTAGGATTTGTATGCAATAAAAAATTGTAAAATATGCATTTTAATTTTTATAAGATAAACACAAAAATATATTTATATTTAAATATATATAGTAATATATAATATATATAACATATATAGTTACAAAAAAATATTTATCTATTGAAATACATCAGTGGTTGGCTGTTTGTCTTAAATCTTAATATAATATAAAAAAAAATAATTGAGAAATAAAATTTATAATTTACATTCCTTTTACCTTAAAACAAGGATTCATCTATTTGCACAACTAGGCCAGGACCTCCCATTTTCTTAGGGTTTTGAAAATCAGCTACTACTACGTCTCGACATAATTATACCAGTAGACTATAGTTGGTTTTAATCTTTTCGTAAACACCTCGACTTGTGTTACCTTTATTAGAAATACCCAATACCAAACAAGTTCTACGATGTCGCACAAATTTAAACCACTGTTACATTTCCCATTTTTATCCTTATACGTAAAAAAGTTATTGTTTTGTGAATGTGAAATGTTTGGCACATTTTTTTGTATATTGATTTTACATTGTTTTCAAAATATTACCTTCCGAATCACGTTTTCGACTATTTTTCAGAACTTTTTTTAACTCACCACCACAAATTGTTTGGTTTTTAATTTTGGAACATGTTTGGTCAGTTGGTAATAAACCACGTATTTTTAAAAATATTTGCGTACATCTCTTCATTTTGAATTATGTTTCGTTATAAATAGCTCATAGTTGACAAACTCATAATAATAATTAATAAATAAATCACAGTAAAATCACATATAATCGACACGACTCATAAGCACACATTATTTTTTTTTATTTTTTTGTAAGAAGCCTATGCTAAATTATAAAGAAGTATAAATATAATAAACTTTGGGATTTCGATAAAAGCTTAATCTTAATTGTAAAATGATAAAGTAATATCCTTACTATAAATAATATGCAACGTATTATATTATACTATAAGAGTATACAGTAGATACAATGTATTTATAAAAATAAAATTTGTGTTTGACAAAAAAACCAAGTTTTATACTTTAATCAGCAGAGCTAAAATTAAATACGAAATATTAATATTAAATTGTAAATATTAATTACGAAATATACTATAAAACATGCATTTTTCGCGTTCTTATAATCAAAATATGCAATAATATTCATTTTATTCAATATATGCATTTATATGCACTTTATCAAAAATATGCAAAAACATGCAAAATAAAAACACCACCATTTCATCTCGTCATGAGGTGATTCGTGGACATTACTAATGAAATCAATAATCAGAAGTCGTAAAAAAAACATGCTGTTGCATACAAATCCTAGTCTTGATAATAATGATGGAAACAAATTGCATTAAAAAGCGCATTGTATACAATTCGAAAAAGATCCAAACGTAAAAAAACTTAACATTGAAAAACAAAAAATACCAAAATAAGAATATAAAGATTAAAAAAAAAATAACAATCGGGCGAGGCACAAAATAGCAAGGGGGTGTTGTTATACGTGATGACATAATATAGTGTTGCAGATGTATTGTGCTAAAAGTTAATATAAAAAAGCCACTGGTCATCTCTGCACACGTTTTCATGGTTGGCCCCACGGGCGGACGAGTACAATCGCTGACGCGTTTGAAGACGAACGACGACCGTCGTGACGACGACCGCGACGGCTGTGGGAGCGACGACAATAGTGGTCGGTGCGCGTTACGGCGATGCGCAGGTGCTGAAGACGAACGTTTAATACAAGATTTCTCGAAACTTGTTGTTAGTAAAAACTAAAAAAAAAAACACTGAGCGTAAGTCTACAATAGTTTTACACGAGCGCCTAAAGTTAGAATTTTGACAAAATACGAAAAAACCATGTACATTTTCAATTTATTTTTATTTTGAAATTCATTAAACATTTTCTGTTTAAACCTATGAGGTTTAAAAATTTAACACAAAATTCTCCATAAATTTTTCTATCTTTCACAAAACATTACTTGAAAGTCAAACTAAATTTTATTAGCATTTGAAATTAGTCATTGGATATTCATCCTTACACTACCGATTTCTCAGTGAATGATTTCCTTATTTTATTATAATTCAAAAACGAAAGACCGTAGACAATTGAAATTTTTAATGAATGTTGAAATAATCATTTCCTATATACCGTAAAAATATTTTGACACTTTTTGAGCTAATTGTAAGCACAGGAAATTTTCGATTTTTTTTCTAAAAATATTGATAAAAAAACTTTTTGTTTGGTCAAAAAACTTGAAAATTTAATACAAGGTTCCTCATAAGTTGTTATAATAAAAAAAGAGTTAAATACAAAGGCACAGTTTTTTATGAACATTTAAAGTTCAAATTTTGACTAAAATTCACTAAAATGTCGAATGTTTGTAAACTATTTTGCAGTTAAAAATATATAAAATGTTCAATTTTTATAGCTAAGGATTGAAAATTTAATACAACAAATACAAGGTTTCTCGAAAAGATAATAATAAGAAGTCAAAAAAATTTATTAATTTATTTATGTTAAGTAGGAAAAAGATATACCAATAAATTAGCAAGAAATTATTAATAAATTTGCTCAAACACCAACTATTTGTTAAAAAAAAAAGTTAGCAAACTTATTTATATAGATAGTATACTTACTTACTATTTAGTATTTACATAGATAATTTTTATCTTAGATTTTTCTTAACAATTTATACTTTATAAAGTTAGCCCATGACGTTGGGAAAATGGCGTGTCCGTCGCCCAGTGTATTCAGAATGCACTGCAGTAGCCCTTCCCTGACCATAAGCGGTTAGGGGTAGTCTTGTCCTCCAGGTTGGGGGTTAAACGCAGGACTAACAACTCTGCCTTGTTTTTCAACCATGTTCAAGAAACAAATATTGTACCTCGAAATTATTGGCGTAGCATATGTTTGTCGGTATGGCCTCGAAGGCCAATAACTACCAAGAAGAAGAAAAAGAAAAAGAAACTTAGCCCCATTAATTTCTTTAGTTGTATAAATAATAACAATTTAGAGAATAATCTAGGTATAGCAAAATACTTCTAAATAAATTTAGCATAAGATTTGGTCTTTCATAAGTATTACAAATGTGAGTGTCCATGAACTTTATAGGAGGCTTGGCTCCCTAAGTCCTTGCCTCCCCAAGATGTGGTTTATGTTTTATAGGTGGTGGGTGTTTTAAATTTTGCTGGCGTCATGGGTAAAAAATGTACATCACGCCACTGACCCTACGTCACATTATTATTTCGTATACCACTTTCCCCTAGATTCACTGAGAACTTTATTTTGATAATAATAATAGCACGATGATAACTCGGCGCCAATGGTAGGCAATTTAGCTACACCACACTCTTAGTCTCGTACAGTAAAGCGGTACCCACTTGTCTACATTTACATTAATTTAATTAATATTACAATTTACATTAAAAAAATTTATTTTATATGCACTTACCTATTTGTTATATAATAAAAACTGCAGTCTCTGTACCCACTATAAATTACAACATACTTTATAGTTATATGAATTTTTTTATTAAGATTCAGAACGGAAAAAATAATGTATTGATTTTACAATGTTGTGTTTATTATTATATTTTTTTTTGTGTTTATCATTACGTTTGGGTAGTGAAAATGATTTGATTTTCATCATCGGCATCTTTTCTGATAGAAAATGCATCTAGTTGGTATTTGGGAGGTTAAAAGTACAAAATTCCAATTATTTTTCAAACGCGCCAGGAAAAACAGAAAAAAAATTAAGAAAAAAGGTTAATTTTTTCTCAAAGCCAATTTTTAACAAAATTAAAATTTTATTTTTTAGTGTAAAAAAAAATAATAACCCTGGATATTTGAAATTTTCACCGAATGTTTATATTTGCATTTTCTTCACACCGTGCAATTTTAAATATACTTTGACTTTTTTTGACACATATTTTTTTTGTTGATAAATTTATTTTGCTTTAATTAAAAACTTAAAAATTTATAATAAGAGTTCTCAAAAGTTGTTGTCAGTGGAAATTAAAAAAAAAGTTGAGCGTAAGTCCATAAATATTTTTTATGAGCATCTAAAGTTAGAATTTTGACAAAATTCGTCAAAATCATGAAAATCTGCACATTCTTTTGCTTTAGAAATTTATAAAAAATTTTCTGTTTATACCTAAGATTTGAAAATTTAACATTAGATTTCCTATAAATTTTTCTACTTTTCATAAAAAAAGTCTACTGGAAAGTAAACTAATTTTTTATGAGCGTTTGAACTTGCAGACATTGGATTGAACCTGTAAACTAACGATTTCTCATGGAACGATTTTCTTATTTTTTTGGAATTTAAAAACGAATAATTATAGATACTTGAAATTTTCACCAAAGCTTTAAAGTATTATCATTTTCTATACATGATAACATTTTGACTCGTTGTAAACTATTTAAAAATATTTTCAATTTCAATTTTTATTAATTTCTTTTATATGAATGTCGATAAAAATGTTTTTATTGGTGTGAAATGCTTAAAACTTCAATTCAAGTTTCCTCATAAGTTGTTTTAATAGCAGTTGAAAAATATTAAAGATATATAGACACAAATTTTTTTATAGGAATTTAAATTTTTAAATTTTAACAAATTTTATCAATATCTCAAAAATGTTTACATTTTTTTGAAGTTAAAAATTTATAAATTTTTCCATTTTTATAGGTAAGGATTAAACATTTATAACAAGGTTTTTCTTAAGTACAGACTGTACTTAACTAAAAAATCTTAAAAATATATCATAAGTTATTTTTTTTTAGATACTTTAAGTTCAAATTTGGATGAAATTAAATAGGTATTTAATTAAAGAATAACGATTTTAATTATTTAGTTGTAGTTTAAAAATATAATTTGTGAGTAGTCTTAAAACATATTATAGTTTATATATGACATGCACACAAAATGAGGTTTAAAAATGCAATTTTTTTGGTAAAAATTAATTCAACCTTCTGTACTTATTACTAATGTAAAATAGTAAAATAAATTATTTTAATAACAATAATTATACTATGGTTTTATTTCATTGAGATTTAACCATCCATGAAAGTGACTCCTCTAAACACATACTGTACAACAAAGCTATATCTACTCGCTACCTTTTTTTAAAAATGTTTTAATATTTGGGGGTACTCCTGAACCTCTTCACATTTTTATGTTAAATACCTATGCCATTTTCTATATTTTTAAATTGATATAAGAACCTATGAAGAAATTTGTATTCAATGTTTAAGTTTTTTTATCCACATATGAACATAATTCAATATAGAATCAAAAAAAAAAATAATAACTAAGCAAGTAGTACATTTCTAAGGTCAGTAAATAGCAAAAATAAATAAAACATTTTGTGATTTTAATTTTTATAATAA
The DNA here is from genome assembly GCA_014851325.1 of Pentalonia nigronervosa. Taxonomy (NCBI): domain Eukaryota; kingdom Metazoa; phylum Arthropoda; class Insecta; order Hemiptera; family Aphididae; genus Pentalonia; species Pentalonia nigronervosa. Next base: position 17,172 of record JACXSJ010000310.1, read on the forward strand.
TTAAAATTATTTATATTCTTGGCATGAAAGAGATATGTTGATAATAACTATCAGGTTTAAAATAAAATCAACACATATTTCTCAATGCTATATTGTAGTTGTACTTTATTTATAATCAAAGCTAGGATGCCATTTAAAAACAACTATTAATTACAATAACACTAAAATAATTAAAAACTAATATTGTAATCTGTTTACATATCTAACAAGAGTATATTAATGTTAACAATAGTTTATTTTTATTGCATAACAATCAACAGCACTCAATATATTTTAGGAATAAAAAGTGCACACGCTTACAATATATCTGGAAAACTGGCACACAATATTAAATTTAAATAATTTTATACTTCCACGGTCATATTATAAACAGAACTGGGAATGTAACTACACAATTTAAAAATACATAATCAAATAGAAACAAAATATATTATAATTACAAATTAAAATAATGTCAATAGTCCTAAAAGTAAGAAATGTTTATTTACAAAATACAATTAGGAATCGTTTAGTGTTTAAAAAGTAATACTATATCAATCTCTTTATTCAAGATAAATAAGTGCAGTCTTTAAAATATTTTATATTTTAATAAAGGTCTTGAGGTTATGTTAAAATACACTGAAAAAAATTACTACACTTTAAATAAACATTGTATAATTAAAATAAAACAGATTTTAAATATATGAATTTCACAATATAAAAATCTGTAATCTTATTAATTGAAAATATTATTTATAAACGCTATGTAATAGGTATTAATCTATTTTTTTCAATTTTTTCACACAGTAGAAAATGCAATAAAATAAGTTATATATATAATAAAACACAAATCAGCGATCTTGAATTGACCATTAGTTTTATTAACAATTACTTGGTACATTTGTATGCTTATATTATATTCATTAATAATTCGAATAAAAAAACAATTTTAAATTATATTTATAAAATGCCATATATGAATATAAACACGCTAATTTGTTAATCACTAATGACTTAGTTTAAGTATTTTACATAAGTTTTTTGTAAAATACAAAATTGAAATAAAAATAAGTTACATATAGACAAACTATTAGCTATAATAGTACAATATGTATTTCAGTTTAAAATTGGATACTTATTTTAAAGGTTCGAATATTTTTAATCTAAAATAACATCAATTATAGGCTTTAATAGAACAGTTTGTTCAATATATTACACTATACATCAATTATGACATAAATACTAAAAACATAAAACTCGGTACACAAATAATATAAAAGGAAATGTAAAAAGTTTGAGTTAAAATTTTACACTTAAATTATAGTTACTTTTAACCACCTGAGTTTGTAGTTTCTTCATCATCTTCGTCATCAAAACCGAAACAATTTTCAACACCATCACCACATTCTTCTTTCACTTCTGATAAAGACGCTGTTTTTAAAATTGTAAGGTCTTTTTGACTTGGTGCTGTATAATAAATAATTTTATTTGAAAATTTATATTTTGAAAGAAAATATAAATTAAAATTTGTACTTACAAGAAGAATGGTCAACTTGTTGTATTGATACACTTGTAGATGTATAATTTTCTATCTGATCTTGACCATCAAGTTGAATCACTTCAAGCACAACATATTGCTGTCCATCGTCACCTTCTACTGCTACAACTCCAGTTTCACTCGTTGGAATACTTGTGTCCTCTTCAGATTCGTCCTCATTAGCTGAATCTGTATACTGCAATAATTTATTATCATGATTTATTATTTTTCAATTTTATCCACATTAAATCACTTAATAATTACTTAAACATATTACAACTTTATGCTACAACATTCAATTTGGTTCCCACATACATGTAATGTATTCCTAACTTCCACTTTTGTTTAAATCGTTTTAAGTATTAGGAATTATTTTTATGTTTATTGTTACTATAACAGTAATACAATTACGTGATAATATCACCTATTATCCAGTAAATCAATCCTCTTTAATTTTTGTTAATAATGACCAAAAAATTAATAAAATCAATAAATTCAACTAACAATCTTGATAAATTAATTAAATAAAAAAAAACAAGAACAACAAAGCGTTCAGAAATTTATGCCAGGAAAAACTGACATATAGCACTCGTTACATGGACTAAATTTATCAAACTTTCAATTTAAGTCCAGGAAGAGCTTTCTCAAAGCAACAAAAGCCATAATAGCCTCCAGATTAAGTCCAAACAGAAAAATGGAAACTCTCTCTAAATAACAGTAAATTTGAGATTGAGTCAATGATTAAATTGAATCCCTGACAACTGAAAATAATCTTGACTGGCGAACCTAGATCTCTAAGTGGGAGTATAGGCTGAACCAAATACAATTTAACAAAATAGGGTGTCTAACGCAGGGACTCTACAAAATTCAAACATGGTAATAAACAAAATATAAAACATATAATATATAACTTTCATCACTCCATAACTTACATAAGAAATATTTTGTACCTTCTAATTAAGAAACCACTATCATTATTTTATGTAGACTTACAGTAAATAATTTAGATATTTAAAATATTATGTTTTTTGAGTTTAACATTCAAGTTAAAAAACCTATAGTGTAATGTCTTGGAACAATGGTGCTATAAAGTCAAGCTCATGAAAACAAAGCATTACTGTAGTCATTTGGCATTGCCCGTTCAATAATTTTAACTACCAATACGTCTTAATGAGCCATCATACACACTAGCTTTAACATAAGACTATAATAATAGTACATAGAAATATTAACGTATGTTCTATTTATCAATCACTACTTTACAAACATTCCAAATTCAAGTAAAAATCAACAAAAATTATTTATCTATTGTGTAAAAAGAATATTATTTCAAAATCATCAAAACCAATACAAATCATTTTTGGACACCAAAATCATTGAAAGGAAATTAATATCACCAAATTTTATAAGAATTCTACTACAAAATGAACATCAAATATCATTTATATAATAATACCAATCAATAAAGCAACTTTTAAATAAATATTTATATAATTTAATCTTATTTTGTTTTAAGTAGTATTTTAAAATGATTTTAGGCAAAAAGTTCAATAATAAATTTTAAAAAATAATACCTCTAGTCTTTGTTTTAACGCTGTATTTCGATCATTTCCTGTCGATTCTTGCATATGAACTTCCATATGTCTTAGTAAATTTCCTTTATGTCTAAACGATCGTTGGCATGTATTACACTGATGAGTTTTTGCATGTGGTGGAGGTGGTATATATGCTGGGTTATGATACAAATTATGATGGCGGCGTAGTAATTGTTTTTGTCTGAATGACTAGTAATAAAAAAAAAATAATAAGTTTAGTCGATACTGTGTAGTACACAATATTTATTTGTATAATTAAAAATAATTTACCTGATCACATAGTTTACAATGGAATGGTTTTTCATCTGTATGTATTAACATATGAGTTTCAAGATGACGCTGAGACATGGAAGCATAAGCACACAATTCACATTTATAACATTTTTCCCCTTCGTGTGATTTACAGTGAACCTATAATAAATATTTATTAGATAAAATATTAATGGAAAATGTATACTGAAAATACCTTGTACTGGTAACGATCAGGGAACGCATCACCACATCGTTTGCATTTAATAGGTTTGTCGGAAGTATGAAGCTTTTGTACATGAATACGTAAATCAGTTTTTCGACCACAAGTAGCTGGACAATGGTCACATTTAAACACTGGCTTTTCACCTAAAACCAAAAACCATAATTTAATCATTTCTGTACTCTAAAATTTTAATATTTTAAAAAATAAAATTTACCACTATGTATTAGTCTGTGTGTTTTTAAACTGTTGGATTGGGTAAACCTAGAAAAGCAAATATCGCATTCATATGGTTTTTCACCAGTGTGTATACGCAAATGGCGCTTTAATTTAAATGTATCTGGACTTGCATAAGTACAATGGGGACACTAAAAAAAAATATAAATATTAGCATCTAGTTATAAAGGAATATAATGTTTAATAGTAAATACTTGATATGGTCTTTCACCAGTATGACATCTCATGTGATTTCTCATTTTACTAAGTTCTACACTAGCATAATCACATATTGTACATTTATGTGGCTTTTCATGAGTATGCTTATACCGAACATGTCTCACAAGTTCTCCTGTAACATAGAAGAATACAAATTTTTTATAAGAAAAAAACTGTTTTATACACAATATAATAATAAATACTTAAAGGACTAATAAATTTGCATACCTGACGTAGTAAAAGCACTTGGACAACTTCGACATTGATATGGTTTAGTACCCGTATGAGTATTAACATGATTTTGCAAAGAAGTTAGAGTTTTGAAACCACGTTCACAAACTGTACACTTATGTGGACGTTCTTTAGAATGAGACTTCATATGACGAGACAACAAATATCTATAAAATTTTTTTTTAATATAACATAAAAGTTACGAGATAAAAACAAAACAAAAAAGTTGCTAATGATTGCATTTAAAAAAAAAATTAACTGAAAGACATTTTGAAACTTGTTAACTGAACCCCAAAAAAGGATTTACAAATTACCTTTTTCCAGTAGTATAATTACAATAATTACACATATGTGCTTGAGTTACAGTCTGCGACTTTTTAGGTACTAATTTAAGTATTTTAGTTTTATCGTCTTCTTCGTCTGAATCCTAAATACATATTATATCATTAATATTAACAATAATAGTAAATAAAAAAAAATAATTTTTTTTATAAACTTACTTCTATTTCTTGTTTTTTTGGTAGAGTTGGATCTTCCCCATCATTAAAATCGTAAACATTACTAGCATCAGGATCATCTGGATCAGGGTCTTCTTGAGAAATTTCCATACTAACGTTTGTATTTATATCATTTTTGTTGTCATTTTGTTTGACTACATAAAGTACATAATTATTGGCGTCAGCATCAGCTTGAACGAGAGTGACTGTCTGATAACCACTACCATCTGCTAAAGCAACAATCTAAAATTTCAAACATTTTACTAGCTGTTTTATTTGTTGTTTATAATTTTAATTTACTTGAGGGATATCTTTTTTAATTTTATCTTGTACATTAGGCAGAACAATTTGAGTTACGTTGTCCATATTGTTATCATTTGAGTTAGCCATCATTTGTGCATCTTGTTCTGAAAGTCCTAAAATTTAAATTAGTTTTAAAAATAATGTGGTATTTTAAATTTCAATAGGTAACTTTTATTTCAACTTACCTCCAACCATAACCATCTGGCCATCTCCTGTAGTTGTTTGATAATAATATTGAACATTCTGATCTATATAATATGCATGTTCTACTGAGTCCCCATCTAAATTCATAATTTTTATTAAAATATAAAATAAACTTGTAAGTAAAAATAATATTTACCAGTTTGTACTTGTGTTACTTCATTTCCTTCAATTTCTTTATTAAATGAATCTAAGTAATTTTGTATATCTGTTATATTTTCTGTGCTAGAGGTTGAAGTCTCCAACTTTATGTGAGTTCCATCCATAGTCATAGTATTTGCAGATGATCCGCTATCTAATACTAATAAACAATGGCTAATTTAAAGAAATTGAATGGGTGCCAGTCACCTATTTGAGGGTCATGTGTTTAAAAACAAAACAGTTGGTCTAAAATTAAAATTAGAATGTACTTTGGTATCTCGCATATCTACTTGTCGGTATAAAACTTGGTTATTGATTGATATTATAGTTAATAAATAAGTATAAAAATATTTTATGACAAAAGTCCCATAAATACTAATAAAAGCATACCATGACACAGAAATCAATCACCTAATACAAGGACAGGGGTTTTATCTTTAATTTATATAAACATTTATTTTATGAGTAAATAATTTATAAATTAATTTTAATTTTAACCTAATACCTATATAGTGTAACAATTTAATATATTATTTTCATTAGTAGGCAGGATTTGTTTTATTTTTTTCACACAGAAATGTGAGACCCTTAACAATATTTATTTTTAGGTTTAGGATAAGTTATAATATAATCTAAAATTATTTAAAATATCTTATTATATATATATGTTGGGTGTGGTAAAAGTACAAATACTGGAAAAACTTAGGTTTAACTTGTAAAACTAAAAATTTATCAATTTTTCTGAGAAAAATCTTAGATATACAAATTAATTGGGTTAAACCCAAAATGACTAATGTAATTCTGGCTTTTACAAACAAAAAATGGTAAATTTCAGAATAAACAATTTATTATGGTAACACTCCAAGGTATAAAAATTATGCCAATAAAAAAACAAATGTACAGATTGAGTATGATAAAATTTAAATTACTATTTAAAACTTGTTTTATACATTTAATTTTAACTAATGTCATTAATAAATATAAATGTAGGTATTTAATAAATAAATTAAATTATTAATAAATAAGATACATTTTACTTTGTTTTCTAATAAATTATGTTTTTATTTTAATTTTGTTTTATGCAATTCATAATATGTTCTATTACAATATAAAAAGTAACTATAAATTTAATTACCAATAGTTCCTTCGTTTTCAGACATTTTCGAAGTCTTGTCAATTAAATACCTATAATCAAACATTATATTTATTGTCTGGACAATAATATTAAATTACTAGGTTGTACATAATATGTTTCACACCACTAACACAAATTACTATATTAGTAAATAGTAAATGTTTGGAGCCAGAACACTAGTTTTAACACGGACACCAAGGATTGAAATACAACATTGTATTCAATGTTTACTTGATAAGAATAACATATCAATTTTGAACAAGAACAACTGTTTAGTTTTCAAAAATAAAATATATTTCGTTGGGCAAAAATCATAAATCGAGGTCGTCGTTAATTTGAGTCCTGAAGAAGTGTTGGAAATGATAATATTATTGAAATTGTAAAAACGACCAAAAATATTTTTAAAAAAAAAAACATCAAAAAAAAAAAAAAAATAAGGGCATTAACAAAATGAAACATTATTGATTATCGCAGTAGTACAGAAGAGGAAAACCGATTGAAAAAATTACAACAGCGCACACAAATGCGGTGATAAGTATCTACGTTAGAACAAAGAAAAAAATGTGTAGGTATATGATTTGTCATATTACACTATCGTACATAATAACTATAATAATAGAACGTCGTGCAGCTAAAACACAATATTATTATTGATTAAATCCAAAACGACGGTTTGGAACAGGCAGGAGGGTCGCACCACCGTGATAAGGATTAACAATAACGATATGTCGTAAAGATTTTATTTTTTCTTCGGGCGACAAAGCGAATACAATTCACAATGTTAAACGCCGTGGCACCGGCAATATTTTCTGATATGTGTTTTTGAGGACCCATCGCGAGAACCGTCAAATCACGGCGGACGACAAGCGAACACCGCAATGGACAGGGGGTGAAATATTGATATGCCGATTGCCATTTTCCAGTTCGCACGGCGGATAACAACAGATAACAACGGAGGTCGAACGACCGAAAGTCATAAAAATTCTATTTCGAACGACTGCGGGAGGTACTATTAGTACTCGGGTACTATATGTACCACTCAGTAACGTATATAGTACTCACTAGTGCACTGGACACTAGAACGCTGGAAGTGACTAAATGGTACGAATAATATCGAATTGTATACATTGAACAGATACAATAATCATAGATAAGACGCGGAAGGAATAACGGGAACGTCCGCGGAACGCTGCCTATCGGGAATTAAGAAAAGAGACATTGTCGCAGTCGTGCACATATAAACATGTTATTATTATTCTACTACTTACACGTTTTGTACACGGGGGGCATCATTAACAGCCGCGGCGAGACATATATATTAATCCTATGAAAGCGCCGCCACACGGCAACCGTACACATATTATTTTACGACGCGCCGTTGGCCGCGGCCGCCACCGCCGCGCTGCTCATGTCGCTCATGAACGACGCGCACAATTATTAACGACGACGACGACAACGAGCAACGACAACGAGAGTCGAGACTCGAGAGTGACGGCGACTACAACGACAAACGCGCGCGGGAACTGCGGCCGGTCGACGACGCGATAAAAACTAATATTGCCATATTGACATTGTACTGTGGGGTATGTATGCGCGACGACGAAGAATAATATTCATCGACAATAACACCATTACTGTTTTATAATTGTTATTGCTAAACTGTCGTTAATTTTAATAATTGGCGGACGAGGAGTTGACGACGGTAATCGTACCTCGGCACTGGGTCACAGTCTAGATCCTCCGACCCTGTAACGACGAGTAGGTACTGGTAAGTGTTCTGTACTTACTCGGGTGTTCGCGACGGCGGCTGCGGAGTAGTGCCCGTTGAGATGACGGTTTAATATTGTGATTGTGCTACGGTTTGTCCGTGGTTGTCGTCTACGCCACTACGCGTTCACAAAACGCCAAAACGGTGTTCCGGAATTGGACGAGTGTCGGGAAACGGCGATCGTCGGTGCGCGCAGCGGTTTCGGGGACGGCACGCATACGCCCGAAGATGGGGACGGTGGCGGCACGGGTACGGGTGTCAAAAAACGGCCGCCATTTTTTTTCATTCATGTCTGTTGTTAATAACCATACGGTGTATCTGTGTATACACTGTACAAGTATACGATGTTTAGCTACACCCTTTATTTCGACGAGTACCCGCCTTTTTCCGTCGACGTGCCTGAACGCGGTAGTCGGTTATCACCAAAGACGTTCAAAACGCAAATTGTTTCCCGCCATTTATTTAAAATAATAACGCCGAGTAAAATAAAATGAATTTCTGGTTTCAACATTCTAGGGATATAGAATAACTATTCGTTTTTGATCACAATTCGATCGTCAAATGATTTTTTGTTAAAAGAAAGCAAGTTTGTAATTATCCTTTTAGATTTTACTAATTTTTATTCTAAAAAATAACACAATTACCTCCATACAAATCCTAGGATTTGAAATATGTATAAAAAATATCTTGATATAATTATTCAATATTATACTAAAAAATGCTAAAAATTAGAATTTGAATAAATGCATTCATTTAAAAACGAAAATAAGAGTAGATGAATATTGTAATGTTCATGTTGCTAGAGGATATTTTAAGAAATTTTCACTAGGTAACATTTTAACATATGTAAAAAAAATGTATGGTCATACGTATTTAGTCTTTTTGTGGTATATAGCACTATTTTGTAACTTAGTTAACACTTTACATTTACCTATCCAGAATTTTGAGAAATGGAAATAAAGTTTTTATTAAAGACTGCCAATTTAGTAGCAGAAAAAAAATTCAAAGTCTACTTGCCATATCTAGTCATTATTTTATTCCATTTTACTTTTTTTTTGAATTTTAAGTATGTAGAAAGTACTATAATTTTTAATTAATTTTTCAGAAATAATTATTAGATTTATCTAAAATAATGAAGAAACAAACATATAACTAACTTTTTTTTAATTATTTAAAATTAAAATAGTAATATTTTTGTAAAATTTGGTTTTTACGAACATATTTTACCGCACATTTAATCATTATTGATCTACAAACGAATATTTTTATATTTATTTTTTTTTTATTATTATTTCGTAATTTTTAAGTAGATAATATAATTTTGAGTCTAACTATATAATTAACCATTATCTTTCTTGATAGACAAACCTATTAAAAATTTCATTCAATAAAGAAAACACGGGGAACTGTCTCTGCTGTATGGCAAGTATCGAATATACCTTGTTATTGAATAATTTAATAACTACAGTATTGAATGTATTTAATTTAAATTCAATAATAAATTAATGTAGGTATTCGATGAAAAGCAAATCCTAGTAAAAGCATTATAGATAAATATTAGTCGAATATTTCTATACTTAATTAGATAGAAAAACTCATTTTAATTATATTCTTCCAATTATTAGGTGCGCAACTAAGTTCTCGCTGTTTGTCAGTAGATGGCTCTAGTGATAAGAGGTGGTCGATTTTGACATATCCAAACATCATGAACCAAGCCTAGACGTATGGTAAACAAACCGCCGTGACACATGTGTCATTTTGTTTTCTCATTATATACTTCTGGTTAAATAAAAATGTCTAATTTTGTGCCAAACAATCGTCATTTGCGGGAAGTGTTGATTTTTTTCTTCCGTTCAAAAAAAACGGCAGCTCAAGCACATCGAGAGCTCCAAAAAGTGTACGGAAATGCTGCTTTAAGCGAAACAACATGTCGTGATTGGTTCCGTCGCTTCAAAGACGGTGATTTTGATGTTGACGACCGTCCACGTGAAGGAAGGCCCAAAACCTTCGAAGACGCTGAATTGGAGGCATTGCTCGATGAGGATTCGTGCCAAACTCAAGAAGAGCTTGCTTCAGAATTAGGAGTTACCCGTCAAGCCATTTCCAAGCGATTGCATGCATTAGGGATGATTCAGAAGCAAGGAACTTGGGTTCCTTATGAGAAAAAAACGGCCACAATACGAGCGAAGGCACGAAAAAATTATTTTATTGCATGACAATGCTCGGCCTCACATTGCCAAGCCTGTTAAAACCTACTTGGGCACGCTCAAATGGGAAGTCCTACCCCACCAGCCATATTCCCCAGATATTGCGCCGTCCTACTTGTTCCGTTCGATGGCACATGGCCTGACGAATCAACAGTTCCACTCATATGAAGACATCTGAAAATGGCTTGATTCGTGGATAGCCTCAAAAGACGAACACTTCTGGTGTCGAGGTATTCGAGCTCTGCCAAAATGATGGGAAAAAGTTGTGTCTAGCGATGGGCAATACATTGAATGATTCATTTGTAACAATTTGTTTATAGTAAAGTTACATTTTTATCGAAAAAACAGCGAGAACCTAATTGCGCACCTAATATAATATGTGAAGATCGAGTTGACTTTAGGCATGTTAATATATAACATCAAAATGTCCCTCAATTATTAAAAATGCTATTCACTGGTGGCTTATTATTTTTTAGGTTTGATTATTAATAATTTATATTTTCTACACACGATGGAAAATGTTATCTAAATGGCTTTTTTTTATATTCATTCTTAAATCGATAATGAATCAGTACCTCATAAAATAAAATGTGGCTCAAGTGAATTTTCAAGTGAAAAACCATCAAAAGTACGAAATAAATAATTCATGCTATTACCTAAGAACTTAAAAAATATATAGACATAGTTTCTTTTAGAGATATTTTAATTAAAAACCAGGCAAAATTAGATACTTTAACAAATAGAATAACAGTTTTAAAAATATTATTTATGGGTACTTGAAACTTTTAAAGTAGGTATATTACATTTTATATACAATGACATTTGCAAATTTAATGTTTTTGGTACAACAATAAAACAGTTTTTAACCTACTGTATGAGTAATAGTAAATTAAGTTATTTTAATAGCAATAATATAAAATAAACTTAAAAATGTGTAGACTGATAAACCATCTTTGCTAAGAATTGTTTTTTGTATATAATGATATAAATAAATTTACTTTAAATTATCCATTTAAATGAGTTTCCCACACAACACAACTTACAGCAGGATGGTACCTCCATTTGACTAAATTTTTTTTAGATTTTGAGCAGAACGATAAATGTATTTGATTTTACAATGTTTTGAGTTTTATTATCTTTTTTTTTTGTGCTATCATTACGTTTTAGGGCAGTAAAAGTCATCCGGTTTTCTTCATCAGCATTTTTTCTGATAGGAAAGTGAATCTATTTAGTACTTTGAGGGATCAAAAGTAAAAAATTATCAATAGTTTTTAAATGCATCTGGAAAAACAACAAAAAAATTAAGGAAAATAGGAATTTTTATGCGAAACCAATTTTTGACAAAATCGATTTTATTTTTGGTGTATCATAAGTAACCACAGTAGACTTTTGAAATTTTCACAAAATGTTTAGATTATCATTTTTTATACACCAAAAAAATTTAAAAATATTTTGACAATTTTTGAGTTAATTATAGGCTTAAGAAATTTTTGGTTTTTTCAAATTTATTTTTTTAAATATCAATAAAAAAATTTTGTTGAGTCAAATTTCTTAAAAATAGCTTTTATTAGTTTTTATAGCTAAAGATTGAAAATTTAAAAGAAGATTTTCATTAATATTTAATAGTGTTATCAGAAAATCAAAAAAATAATTATAGATATTTTAAGTTCAAATTTTAACGAAATAAAAATATTTAAATAAAGAATGACCATGTTAATTTTTTTGTTGTAATTTAAAAACATTTTTTTGTTTGCGCTTGAAATTTTTAAAGTATATTATAATTGTTTATATACACTCAATGATATTTTCAAATGCAATGTTTTCTGTAAAAAAATAATTTAACCTACTGTATTGTTAATAGTAAAATGAATTATTTTAATAGCAATAATATCCATTGAATACACTTAAAATTTTTAATTGTTTTCGCTCAGAATTGGTTTTTATATACAATGATTTATATAATTAAATTCAAATTTAACACATTCATAAAAGTGATCCACTCGACACATATTTTTCAAGCAGAGCGGTACCCTTTTATTGACCTTTTTATTATTAATTTGGTTACTATATGAACTGATGAATAAATTTTATAATATTGTGTAATATACTAATATATGTGTACTACTTATATTATAGGTAATAAACAGCTGTTGAGCAAAATAAGAAAAATTGTTTTGAGTTGACACATAAATGAATAATGTCTTCCTTTAATATTTGGTTCAGGGCAATTTTGTGCCTATTTATATATAAATGTTGTTCATTTGAATTTTGAATAATATCTTAATGCATAATAATTGTATTAAGAAGTGTACTGTAAAGGAATCATAAGCAATTTTAATAAAAAAAAAAAAAACAATTATTTAATTATAATATTATTTAATAAACATATTGAATTGTTTTGTTTTCAATGCATTATTTGCTATTTATTTTCATTATAACTATGTATCCTATTATATTTATAACGCTATTAATAAATAGAGGATTTAATGATTTTTCTTAACAAAATAATCAGTCTTTTTTTTTAAGAATACAAATTATTAAGAAGCTAATTAAAATAAAAAAAACATATTTAAATTCACAATAATGTATTTTTTTCTAAAAAAAAAATGAATATAAATTAAATAAGTATAACAATTAGTCAACTAGAATTCACTAGTCATGATAAAATATGGCCCAAACAAATCCAACTGCAAAAAAACACATTAACAGTAAAATGTATAATGAATACTTAATGTAACGCATATGTTGAGAAAGGACACGATTGGACATTTCTAAATTGGTAACCTGAAAAAAAAAATTATTTAGATTTAACAAATGTATTTTTATTTTTCATTACAATAGTTTTTACTATTTACTAATACTATATAATTTTGTATTGTATATAAAATATTATATTAATGGGAATTATTTATGCATAATTTTTACTATAACAATTACAAAGTCTATCAATAAAATAAACTCTGTTGAATTAATATAGTTGTCATTACTTATTTTACTCTCTTAAGTGAGAGATGTTAAACTTTATAAGTGGTTATAATGTATCAACACTATTAATATAGTAATAGCAAATTTCAGTGATTTTTAACTATTTTTTCAACATTTAAACCTGTGACATCTAGTATTAAATTTAAAAGCATTTTGGATATAATGGCATTTCTCGAGGGTTCTATCAATAAACATTTTCCCTTCTCATACTAGAAGGATCTTATAAATTATCATATTTGATTACAGTACATATGATAAAAATTGTAAATTTTCTATTTTAATAAAAAAAAAAGAAAAAGTTTTGTTAGATGGTTGTACATTATTTTATTAACATTTATATAAAAAAAAAAATAATAAAATTTAAAATGTCAATAAATATCTTAAAATTAGTCTAAATATTTTAAATTCTATGTGGAGCAATGAATGTAAAGATTTTACAATGATTTGTTTTTTTTTGTGTTTTTTATCTTTTTTTGAAGCAGTAAAAATGATTTGATTTTTAACTTTATAATAATAGTTACAGTAATTCAATTAATTTAGCAATCAGAAAAAAAATGTGATGAAATAAAAAATACTTTACCACATTCATTAATTTTTCAACTTTTTGTTCAAGATCATTGTTATGGTTCTGATCATAAGAATTCCAAGTATTGACTGTTTCATGTTCATTAGAAATTTTACATTTCAAAATGTGTTGTTCTTTGGTTTCCCATTGTATCTATTAGACAAATTTAAAATAATTTTTTTTTTTGAAATTATCTTTTAAAAAGTTTGAACTTTTTTCATCACACAATACAGAAAACATATAAATATAATATATTTAGTATCTGTTTTAACTATTAAACATATTTTGGAGAAAAATTTTTAAAATTCAAAATATTAAAATGTCTAAGTCTTCCTTTATGAATCCCAATTTTACATTTCAAATTATAAAACTGAAAATATTTAAGATTTTAAGTTTGAGTATTTATTATTTTTATTAATTTTTTTTATAAATATAAATTTAAAATACCTTCCACATTTCTGCTATATCTTTAGTATCTATAATAGGAATTACTAGTACTAAAAATTTATCTCTCATTATATCAGTCTGTTTTATTGACATTCCATTTAGTACAAATGTAACTTTTGTACTTTCTTGAGGTGTAAGTGTACCTGTACTTGGACGAACTTTATACTTGATAAGACAAGTAGTTTTTATCTAAAAAATATAATTATTTGTAAAACTATAAAATATTTTATTATAAAGTAATATTTCAGTTACTTTGAATGCAATTGGATCTTTGTAATCATTTATAAATGTGAGGCTTGCCATTAATTCATTATAACCATTGCTGTTATCCTTATTGAATGTAAGTATTTCACTAGGATTTATTTTAAGTTTAAACTCTATAACATGACAAATATTATAATAAATGGTTTTTGTTAAAAACAAATGACTACAAAAATTTACCTTTAGGCATACACACTACATCTCGAATGTCTCCTGAACCATTTTTTACTTCCATTGTTTCTGCAAAATGAACCTAAAAATTAAGATAAATATGGTTTTTGTATAACATAGTTGAGATTTTCCCCTAACATTCAATCCCTAAAAGTTAAATAGTTTTAGGACAATATTTAATCCATAAATGTTAAACCTTTTTTTTGGTTTCTTCAACTTTTTTAGTTTCTGGTTCAAAATTAAACTTGTAATTATCTTCACCGCCCCAACTAACCATTATTGATTCTTTTGATACAAATTCGTTTAAATTATGTTTACTCAGGAATTTAATTTTTTTCACAGCCTTGGCTGGTAACCATGTTTTGATTACTTTAAAAGCCGCTAAAGAAGATCAATTTTTTATAACTATAAATTATTTATACACAGTATAAAATAAATAATAAAAACTTACCATTTAAGACCCATGGCATTTCATAAATTATAATGTAATTTAAAAAAGCTGGATAATACATTTTAAGTAAAGTTATTAAGTAATTTGTAAATTCCATATCAAGATTACTTAAACCAGAACCCATCATATCAAAAAATATTGTAATTTGATCACCATTAGTTAACCTATAAATTATAATACCACAAATATATTCAATAATTAAAATTATTGAATAATAAATTACCTTTCCATTCTTTCAAACCAGTATACAGCACACTTTTTACATTCCTCAGAATCTTTAGAAGCTTTAAAATGCAATTTGCATCTAATAATGAACATAAGTTTACCATCTATATCTACTCCATGAGGATACATAATTCCTTCTTCTAAATAATCAATTTTTACTGTACCATTTGATTCACTAATTTCTAAAATTAAAATATAAATAAGATTAAAAAAAAACAAGATTCTAGACAAGATAGTAATCTTCAAATATATTTATTTATTACCATTAACACCAAATGATTTTCTCCATTTACATACATTCCATAACATAGATAAAGCCTCTTCATAATTACCTTCAGTATGAATTAAAAACCGTTTAAGCCATGAATCTGAATTATTTATTTTGGCAAGATCCATGGGATGAAATACTTCTGTAGAGTACACAAATAACACAATGTTTGAATTAAAAAAAGTTAATAATATACTGAATGTATCAAAAATGATATTATTATTAATGGCTTTAAAAAATAAAATGCCCAATTACAACAGAAATGAACTATATGAAATAATTATCATAACAATTATTTATTATAATATATATACCTAATATACTATTGTACATTTAAAATAATATCGAGTAAATTTACCATTTTGTTCGTTGAGTTTTTCTGCAAATGACCTTCTTAAAGCTGAAATGCTTTCAGTTGATATATCCATAACAGCGTTATAAGAAATTAATATGGAAACATTAATTTATTATAAGTATTTAGCTAGAAACAAAGATAGTAGAATTTTTAAACGAAAATTAAAAAACTGTTTGTACAAAATTAATTCAAATTTCATAGATATTATTACGTAAATATTGAAAATAAATAATACATGTGCACTAGATGTGTAATTGTGTAAAATCCTATCTTATTCATACACGACTTTTTCAGTTTTCTAGCTCTTAAATTGTTATCATTTATTCATTTATCAATTTTTCTACTACTCTACCGCCACAGAATAGATATGAACAATAAATGTATATTCATGTAATCAGCTACTGCTACTACTAACCGCTAATACTACTACTGCGAAAAAAACTTAAACGTTTTAACATTTTTAACATAATATTAAAATTATTACTACATATTCATATAGATATAAACTATAACTTTATAGCCTATAGGTCTACACAACTTCTACTACTTTTACTAGTACTGCTACTATTACTACAAGTACAATACTACTACTATTACTGTCTATTACTACACCAGAATCAGCACTTCTCTATATAGATCAGAGTATAATTTTATTATGAGTACGACTAAATTATTTATTAGTTTATTGTTATGTAATATGTTTTGTACAAAATACTTATATAAATATAGAATATTAGAATATTGATATGAATATGAAATTGCGTTCAAATCATAGAGTAATACTAATATCGCTCTATGGTCCAAAATTATAGCCTTATAAACTAGTTTATACTTTATAGACTTACTATAATATGGTCTAAATTCAAGAGTCCAACACCCAGGTGGCGCGGGATTCGGAAAACGTCTTGAACCAAGATTTATAAAGAAGATTCTTTAGTCTTTAGATCTTTAGGGTGTCTACTAGATTGTTAGATTGTTACAAAATACATTACGACTATATAGATAGTCACGGTTTAAGATAAATTGTCTTAAATCGTTATGCTATATAATAGATATATTATAGATTTACAGATATATCATATATACCTAAATAGTCAAAAAGTCAACTTACCATATATTATAGTGTATTTAGTGTGTTTCGTGTGGTAACTGCACTATGACTGTTAAGTAGTTGTGTATAATATCGGTATAAGTTTATACAATCGACGTAAGTATTTTTATTTCAAAGACCAAAATTATACCGTTTTTAATAAATCGAATAATTGTTTGAATTCGTGTCGCATTGCCATTAACCGTGATTTATTGATCATGATCCACACAGTAGTAAGTTCAACGCTCCTTACAGTTATTATAGTTTGTACTTGACACGCATAGGGCATAGGTACTGTACTGCCGTGCGTACGCGGAGCTCGTTACAATATTTAGTTACACTGGCGAACGACAAACAGTGTAATTCGGTTAGGTTTGTTAGCTATAAGACTATAATGCCATAATAGGTTTGTTAATTAACATTTACACTCATATTATGCACAGCGTCTAGTAGGTATATATGTGCCTATTTCGCCTATGTGTTATATTATATTTGACATTTACCAAACCCTTTTAATGTTTGAACTCTAAACGACTAAATGTCAAGTAATTCACTACTCAAGTTTGAAGTTATTACAAACTATATACCAGCAACAAGTGCTCATGTTTTAAAAAAACTTTTATAAAATTAAAACGACAACAATACGTTATATATTATGTATACATTTATAATATTATTGTGTCCTATTTGTATAGTTTTTATAATAGTATTATACATAACTACATACAGTGTCGGTCTAGTCCACTCGCCAACCCAGCAATTGCCCAAGGGTATTTTTTAATATTGGGGGCCTATTGCCAAATAGTTAATTTAATCATTTAGAGTCGTGAGTGGGACTTTTAAAATTCTTTTTGAATTAATCACAACGTTTAGTTTATCCAACACACCAACACATTATACATACAATTCAACTCTTATATACTTTGTGCACACACAATTTATGTGTGAACGAGTATTTTAAAAACTAAACTGATCTCCAATAAGCCATTAATATCTATAGATCACTATCATTATTTTATTTATTTTTTAAGCAATTTAAAAAAAATGTTAATACGTTTTTTAGGAATTTTTTTAAGTCTGTATTTTTTCCTATAATAATTTTTAAGCTTGTAATATCTTATAATTAGTTAAATTCAAAAGGTAGAAAAATAAAGTAATATTAGATCCATTAATGAATAATAATGAATGCACAGTACTCTCTGCAATGTAGTGTGTCTAGTAATACGACTATATAAAATTTTTTCATTATAATAATCATAAAATTATTATTGTAAACTATAAAACTAAATGAATCGATTAGTTATTTTATTTTTATCCAGCTGGCATTTAAGTTAAAACAACAAAAAAATCTTAAAAGTATCTTTTTAAACAAAAAAAATTGATTATTTTTTCAGACCTGTCCCATCAAAAAATTAAGTTAATATAGTAATAAATTAGTATGCATGTACATAGTATTTAAATGTTTTAATAAAGTAAATTTAAATTTTGCAATAAAGAAAAATTCGTTTTTAAATAAACCTCTATTAATTGGCATTTTTATTAATCCAGGAGTCCTCTGGTCTAATGTCTGTCGGATTTCCAAAATTCAACTGTATTATAACAATAATGAAAGAAGGGAAACATTTATGGCAAATACATTTCTAACAAAACTTATTTTAGTAATTTATATAATGATACGCTTCTAGATTCTAGACTTTTTCTAAATTTATTTAAGTGTTACAAAATACTATATTTATAACAAAAAACTTCCACAAGGAGAAAAAATATAAACATTTAAATTATTTTAAAAGTAATTTACTAAAATATACTTTAAAAAAGAAAACGTTTTTCATATAATTTTATTTAGTTATATTGTGTATTGGCAGAGAATATAAGTATAATTTTATTAAAGAAGATACTTAATGCCCTTTTCTACTACTAAAATAATTTATGTATATGTTCTTAAATATATTAACTCCTCCTGAGTTCCCTCTTCTTTAGAATACACAATCTGTGAAAGGTTACTTAAAATGGTTGCTACAAATCCTATATAAACTATATCTTACTTTCACTATACTCATAATCAGTATTTTAAATACAATTATTCAAACTGAACAAACTAGTAAAGAATCTTAAGAAATATTTCAAATTTATTGTTATTTTAACAATAGTGATATATACATAACTTTTTATTGCTCTCCTGATCAGCTGCAAACAAATTATTACAGAAGGAACATTTTGAAACCTAGGTACCTGCACATTAAAATAATAAATAGGTCTATAGGGGGTAGTGGGGAGAGGAGAATCTGGCTATCATTGTTTATCCATATTCCATTCTATATGTTGCAGTATTTAAATATTTTAGGCTAATAGAAATCAATAAAATAATGAACATAAATAGATAAATTGTCTGTCAGTTTTATTTTCTTTTTTTGTACTATGGTGGCAAGGACTTTTTATAAATTGGAAAGCAGGCTATTTAATTTTAATTTTCATCATAATAATACTCAATTATTTGTCTAGTATTAAATACAGTTGAAATATTTATATCCATAAGATTTATGATAGTAAAGAGTAAAATCTTTTGATAAATAAATGGTACTATATTTAGTCATTGATTATACAATAAATCAATGCTAATATTTACAATTAAAGGCCTAAGAACAAGAAATTGGATCTAAATCATATTTTTTTAGGTTATAATATATACATAAGCTATGATTTATTTTATGTATGTTTTAAATTTATTATTGTGCAACTTAAAAAAATCAACTAATTCACTTAAATATATATATTGGCTATTATAATTTAAACATAAGTTAAATAAAAATAAACCACAATTTATCATACTATAAATGCATATAATACTCCATAGAAAGTCATAAATTTAGAATAATAAAAAAAAATAACTCAGAAGATTAAGTAATTATTAAATAACTGAGTAATTTAAAATTGTGATGGTAATTTCACTAATTAATTAAATTGACTAAATTTATATTTTAAAAATATATTATATAATATCTATTACACAACTTAACCAACTAGGTAGTAAAAATATTAAAATAATAAAGCAAACACAGGAACACCAGAAAAAAATTCTAAAACTAAACACATTATTACTTTTTTTGTTCTTCAATGTCAATAGTTTGCTCATCCATGCTATAACCAGTAATGCTATCAGGACTTTGTAATGATGCATTATACAACGGATTTGCTATTTGTCTATCACTAATGGAAAAACGAGTGTTGTTGTAAATATTATCTGTCTGTAAAACGATAAAAAAAAAACATTTAGTATGAAAATATTATATAATGATATTATGATAGATGACACGCAACTATACTCTGTCCCACCTTCCACGACAGAACAAGTCATATGAAAACAAAAAATAGACGGCTCTGCACATTCCCCACAAAATTCGTCAACAAAATTTGGATACATAAAGAGGATATGATGGCCTGGTCAGTTTACGACCTCATTCTATATGTGCAGATTCGACATGTTCTCACGTGGAACAGAGTACAATAATAATAAATATATCATATCTAAATTTATTTTGAGTACCTTTATGTATTCATCATAGAATTATAAAATTTGTATAGAGTTTTATTAAATATTTGTCTATATTAACCTGATAAATATAGTCTGAATCAGTTTTTAGAGATGAAAATGATGGTTGATGAGGTAATGACACAGTATCCTCTTCTATACGATCATCATTTTGTGCTTTATATGAAAACATAATGCTTGATTGTGAAACACTACAATAAAATAAAAAATCAATAATAATATAAATTGTATAATAATTTTATAGTACCTAGTTTTAAAATAAGACTTTTTTATTTTAAATAATATTTACCTAAAGAATGAGCTTAAAAATGTTATATAGACTAGAGGTGTAAATAGTGTAAAATATAGAAATGTTGTTACATCAACAATACAAAGTCCTTCTGTAATTTTTAGTAACAAAAATGCACAGCCAATAGAACCAATACCATTTAATTGTGCTAAAAGTGATACATATACATAAAATGACCGGTTAACTGAAAAAAACATAAATTTTTATTCATTAGAAATAAATACACAATAACAAAATACTGAAAATATATTTTAGTCAATGATTATTATAACATTATAAACATATAATAATTCATAGTATTAAAATTACTTGAATTCTATATATATATATATATATATATATAATACAACTAATAAGAAGTATTACAAGTTTAAAGCATATGACTAACCATATATCTTTAAAACAATCTATAGTCGGAAAAATAGTAATACTTAGTTTTTAATATTCACTTATAAAAAATGTTTCTGTTTTAAAAAAAACAATTTAAGTAGTCCCATCAGGAGCAGTATGACTGTTTATGATCTAGACCGGTATATCGTACAATCTTAATATATGTTATTTATTTTAAAATGATACAAGTATTTTAGTTTTAAGATAAGAACTTAGAAAATATCTATACTTATACACCATAATGATATTATAGTGATTTATTTTTATTACCTACCAGTTATATAAGAAGATTATTAATCATTATGTATACCTAATGAACATAATATTATCTTCAATTGTGTATGCACTACATAGCAGGGTAAAGTAGACACTATAAATTATTTATATGGTTATTCGTACTTTGTTTTTTACAAAAATAGAGTGATGAGAAAGAACGTGTTTTGAAGGAAGAAAGGGCTGCAAGTTATAACCGTAAACAAAATTTATTTTTGTTATGCCACTTGATAACAAAACAAAACACATTTTGAGGCCGCTTAAATCCTTCTCTGCACTGGCCAAAATATCCACCTGAATCCCATCACAGATGGGAGAGTAAAATTTTTGTATACTATTTTACTATGTGTAAATCAGACATAAGACAATTAAAGCTACAATATGAATTGAAAAAAAATATATCATTGTAAACACAATATGTTTTTTAACTTCATAAAAAACTAAATCACATCTGTAGCTAAAGAAAAATTTCAATAATACTGATAACAAAAATAATAAAAATATTTACCTGGTAATGCAAGTTTTTCTCGAAGTCTAGTTTGAGGCAATATCAATATGAGCAAATACAGCTGTAAAATAAAAAACTTCATAAATAGTTAATGAACTTTTAATTTAGATCAGTTAACATAATCAATACATTACCATAGTAAAAACGACAGAACTAATTAACCAAAATACAATGCCACCATGACCAAATAAATTTAAATCCTTAGAGTTGATTCTAAAAATGGAGTCTGGCATAAACATTTCCAAGGCTCCTTGACTAGCTGAATAAGCTAACGAAATAAATGATGTTGTAATTAATACATATCTTATACTGCTTCTACTTTCCATATGACCTGTAATAAACATAAAATTGGTAATTTATTATATTTGATATTACTAATCTCAAAGTTGCTCATTTGATTACAAACAAATTTATAAAATGTTTGTTTTCTTTTAGTACTAAATTATTTTTTTTATAAATAATTGTATTTACACTTAAATTACTAAAAAGTCAAATTAAAAATTAAAAATGTTTATTATTTTACCAACCAAAAGCTAAGGCAAAAACTACCACACTCATTTCAGTAGCCAAAAAGAAACATTTGACTAAAATCCAAAGCGTTATATTGATAGAATCAGCAGCCAAATTACTAAAATCGAGTGTCATTGAAATCAGAGATCTTAGTATACTTGTAAATACATTGAACAAAACCTAAATATATTGTTAAATAACTATTAGTATAATTAACACTTAAAAATGTTAAGATAACATTGTTTAAATAAATAAAGGTATTATAAGAACAATAAAAATTACTTACCAAACAGTAGAATGTAAAAAAAATAGGACTATTAGCAGCTCGAAGTTTTAATCTAGCACGACTAAACTTGGTCACTAAGTACATCATGAATATTAAGTTAGGAATTAGTATTGCTACATCCCATATACGAACGCTTTAAAATAACACAATAGATACATAAAATTAAATATTATTCTCATTAACATGGCAAATAGAATCTGTATGAAATAGTAAATATATAATTTCATTAGATTTTTAAATTAAAACTAAAATAAATAAAAAATTAAGAAACTCGTGAACTATGAGATATATGAAAAATCTTTTGAAGTAAAATAATAATTAAGTATAATAAAAAACTTAAAATACTTTAATAATAATTACAATTAGTTAAGTAATAAAAATACATTAATACATATTAGTATATTACCTAAACATTACATTTTTAATTGGTTGTATTATATAGTAATTAATGGATAGAATAAGTTAAAATTGGAAAATAGATTTAAGTTATTTATCAGAAAAAAATTGATGATTAAGCTGTAAGTTAATTCATAACAACTACTTATTTATGTTTCAGCAGTAATGAATATTTATATGTTATAATTTATAAGTCTACCATACATAGAATACTAAAGATAATTACAAAAAATAAAAATTATAATTTTAAAGTTTAAACAGATTTGAACAATATAGTAAACATATTTAACTTTATAAGCCAAATAAATACAAATATAGTATATATAGTTTATAGATACTTAAACAATACTGTTTTACATAGTAACTAATACTAAATTTTGTCTTACTTGATACTTGGTATTTCCATATAAAGAACCAGCTTACATACATGTTCTTCATCTATTGATGTACTGTTGTTCATTGTATTAGTTGGCAATCTATTTGTTTCTAAACCTTGAGAGTCTTTCATAATTAATTAAATTTTTTCTTCGATAAATATGAATCCAACTGGTACATTCAGTTCTAATATAATAAATAGTTTTATAAATAAATATGGTATTACTGGATACTGACTCGTACAACAAAAAATTATCTTACACAAAATAAATTAGGGCACAATATGTATTTGAAATTAAATAGTTCAATTTGGTCGTAATAGTAATTAATAAGCAATTGTATAAAATTTGAATTGTGAATTAATTACAATTAAATGATAATACTTGCTTAATTTCCTACCATAATTAAATAATTTAAACAGTAATTGTTTTATTAAATATACACATAATGTATACTTATACATAGGCATATATGATACTGACATAATGTCATAATGTTCTGTGTTCACTCATATTGTTCACATCTTTCACATTTGTCATTCACAATATTGAATATTTTATTTTGTTAAATTATTTCACAAGAAACTAGAGAGAGAAAATGTTATCTTCAAGTGATAAGCAGACCAATTTTTTTTTTATTGTTACTTGATAAAAAAAGTATTATTGTTATTATTTTATACAGTGCAACCAAAATAATTATTATATTTTTAAAGTTTTGTCACGGACTAAGATATATATACTGAGTGATCTATTTTAGTGTACTAATGTTTTAACTTTTATGAAAATATTTTTTTAATTTATTTTTTACTTTTTGAATAATTTTCATACAGTATTAATTTCATATTCCAAAATAGAATATTATTCTGGATTATTTCAATCCATAAAAATTAAACTTCGAACAAGTAGTTCATTAGTTATAACACAAAACAAATGTATTTTGTTGTCTGGTAATAATTTATAACTTTATAAATTAGTATTAAAGTATTTAAATTTTAAATCAACTGAGTAGTGGAAAACATTAATTTGGGAAGTACCCTTTACCATTCTACTCCGCTCATCAACACTTTAAATGCTTATTAAGTTGTAAATAATGATCTACTTATCCGAAATTTGATCTTTATAGATTGAAAGACTCAGAATAATATTTTGCTCCGGAAAATGAAATATAAAATATATTATGTTGTCATTCAAAAAAGTAAACAAAATTTAAATATGATAACGATAAAAAAGAGTAAAAAATGAAAATGTGAAAATGTTTTACAACACTGTACTATCATAGTATCATTAAAATATGCTGATAGTATAATACCCGTTATAATTTGTATTTGTCATTTAGTAAACATTTCGAATTTCGATTTCATATTAACTGCCATAAATCATAATTCCGAAGCTGCCAAGAGCTAATAAATAATACAATTAATATCGTCTTGTAGTACGATATGATTAGTTAATTTTGCGGATTAAATTCAATTTCTTGTATTTTATCGTCAATCGTCTTTTAAGTATTATTTTCCAAGTAAGTACAAAATAAAAACAAATTTGAAACAACTGACCAAAATTAATCTATACTTTATAGTATATAGTATCTTGGTCCATACTCGAACCGTTATAGTCATGTCAGCAAGTAGCACTTCATCTTGGTCAGACAAAAACGAACAAAAAGTTTTCAAATGTAGTGCAAAAGCGGCGACAAAACACCCATTTTCTATACTCGTAAGACTTGAATTATGATGAAACATAGGATAAAATAATAAACTAAAAAATATATTTTTTTTTTTTTTGAACTAGATGATTGGCAATAACAACTGGTGTACTCAAATGACAGATGCGTTGGTTGAGTATCATGAAAATAATCATATTTCTAAAATTCAAGTGTACAAGGCACACAGTGTAAAATCAGCACTGTCTACATTGTCTAGTGTTTATGCAGATCTTGTAATTATTTTGTTGGACATAAGTAAAAATGATTGTTTAGTTGATGTAAGTTAATATCTATTTTATTGCCCAACAAATAATAATTAAAATTTATAATAATAGTAATAGGCTTAATATATATATATATTACTATAGGCAGAAGTTAATATATTAGCCTTAGAACCAGCATTATTATGTGGCAGAACCATTTTAGTTAACCCAATAAACAGTATTAAGCGTAAAGATATGGGAATTTCATATGAAAATATTGACAGCCTTAAAAGAAAATATAATTTACTTATTATACATGGAAATATAGAGGTAAGTAAATTTTGTAAAAATATGCGTATGTTTAAACTATAATGTCATTTATAAGTGTATTGTTTCAGGATTACATTAGTAGAATGTTTTTAGCAAGAAGAATCATGGTTTATTCCTACAAAATTAATAAAAATGGGTTACCAAATATTTTGGAGTTTAATTCAGTTTATATGTATTAATAGAATACTAGAACAGTATTTTTTTTTATATAGTTTATAAGTGCACAAGAAATAACATATATTAAGATTTTATTTGTATATTTTCTACATTTATATCTCAATTAAATGA
The DNA here is from genome assembly GCA_014851325.1 of Pentalonia nigronervosa. Classification (NCBI taxonomy): domain Eukaryota; kingdom Metazoa; phylum Arthropoda; class Insecta; order Hemiptera; family Aphididae; genus Pentalonia; species Pentalonia nigronervosa. The sequence continues at coordinate 43,590 of JACXSJ010000310.1, forward strand.
TTGATTAGCAACAAAATAATAAAAACAACTTGATTTCTTGCTTATATATATTATATATTATATTGGAGAACTACTGAATCCTCTGTCAGCATAATGTTTGGGTAGAGTGCGGTCTGAAGTTTTTGGAAAACCTGGATCTCCTGGCACACACTGAGAACGAGATTCATGTATTCTCCATCCTGATTTTCTCTCCCAAGTCTTCACACAAAAAAAAAAAAAAAAAAAATGTTAAATTGATCTGGA
>JACXSJ010000312.1:4890-32323 GCA_014851325.1 Pentalonia nigronervosa
GGGGGAAGAAAAATGTTCTCAGGTAAAATTAACAAAAAATTTAATTTTTCTTTGTAAAAAGAATTTTCAATTTTCAAATCTTAGATATAAAAATAAAATGTTTTATAAATATTTAACAAAATTATTTGTAAACTTTCTTATTTTTGACGAATTTTTTTAAAATTCCAACTTGGTCGCTTCTAAAAAGCTATTGTGATTTTATTTTTTTTTAAATTAGGTACAATAATAACAACTCAAAAGGAACCTTATATAAAATTTTTAAATTTTTGAAAAAAAAAGTGCCCACAACTATACTATAATATTAAAAAGACCTTTATTGAAAGTGAGGTCTGTGAACTTGAATCCAAGGGCCCAAAATTTCTAATTACGGTTTTGCTGTTGATCATTGTTTTGTCATGTACTCTACCTCCAGGTCGTCAAATGTTGTTATGTACATTGGTGGGCACTAGCATTTCTTCACATTGATTAATTTTTTCTACCATTCCTTGGTATTTTAATTTCTTTTGATGGTGTTGACGACGTTGGTGGGATTGTGAACTCTTCTAATATTATTTCGTGTTGCCTAAATATGTTGAAATTGAAATCTACTTTCTAAAATGTTGGCTATCTGTTATATTTTTAATCGATTTTCTGCTTAGGTAGGTAAATCTAATGTTACATTCAACTAAAACTACACATTTAATAATTTATTGATTAAGTGTTTAAAAACATTTACTAAAATTGTACCTATTAAGACATATAAAATTTGTTTAATGTCAGAAGTATTTTTAATTTGTATCTATACTATATTAAGAATAAGATGGGTACCAGGCTGACTTGTGCACATGGGCATGACTTTGTTCCAAAGCTTTGCCTTACATTCCAGCGTTGGGAGAAGCATCTGACCGCCGTCAACAAAAATCGGTTGCCGTCCGGTACTGCTCTTATTTTGAATAGAGCATATTGTAGCTATATCAATTATCTAAATTATTTTCAGACCTTATATGTCAATATTATTCAATATTTATTATTAATTAAGTAGGCAGTTCTGTATAAATAAAAATAAAATTTATCACTGTTATAATATTGGATTATTTTTCAGACAATTACCATGTCAATCGTAAAAGTATTCTACCAAACAATTTTGAAGAGGCCATCTCGTTTCTTTGTTGTTGTTGCAGTTGGGTCTTTGTTCTTTGAAAGAACACTCGATATCGGCGTTGAACACTTATTTGATAGCATAAACCGTGGTGTAAGTAAAAATTATAAATTTATTTATTCAGTAAAATATAATACATAGATATTTAGTTATAAATTCAAATTTAGTTAGAGCATTGATATCTTAATTTGTTACTTCAAAATAGTATTTTGTGAGAAATATCTTAATTTAATATTGAATACCTGATTGATATTTATATGTATTTAAAAATTATAAAGATATCTTGACAATAAGAATATTATCTGAAATACTTTAAATTGAGTATGGGTTATCTAGAGAAATTAAAGAAAAATGTATTTATTTTTTTAAAATCAATAAACACCATACAGATTTAATAAACTAACAGCAAGTAATATATTTAAGTTGAGGTAAATAACATAAATAATAATTATTAATTTGATTGAAAACAATATTTAAAATAAAGAAAAGGAGAGGACCAAATTAGCTAGCAACATGCAATGATGGATTGGTTGGTTTTTGTCACAATGAAAATAAATCCACATTGTGACGTGAAATGAACAGAACACGTAATATGATAAGGTGCTTTAAAATTAATTTGAGATAATAACCTCTGAGAATCAATTTCGTCATTTCGTAAATTTTTAATAAAGTTAAAATAATTTTGTGCCTAAGATTAGTTAAGAAACTAAACATAAATGTGCTAATGAGTAATCATATGAGAGGGGCAATTAATTTAAACACAAAGTTGGTAATCATAACAAATTTCCATTAAACTCTTTCAAGTTGATAAGTAGTTGGAGCTGCACCACAGAATAGATTAAATCTATTAAATCAATTCTGTGGCTGAAGGTCAAAGAAAATAAAAGCCATATTTTAATGTTGATCTGACGAGTGCACAATATATGGCCTTCTGAGGTGTTAACAATCTAAACTGATTTGCTACTCGTTTAATAAAACCTAAGGTTTTGAGTGCAGTGCAGTACGCACGGCTTAGGACTAAGTATGAGAATAAGTATAAATCCTAAATCACAGATAGAACAATTCATAGATGAAATGGTAATTATTATTAATTAAGAAAATTTAAATGAGTTTTTTTTTGATGTGGGATAAGATCAAGTATTAACATTTAGAAAAGTTTAACGATAATTCTAGTAGTAGCACAGGACTCTAGTCTCTTGTGATTCTAAAAAAAGAATTTAAGTTCAAGTATGACTGCATACACATTTTTATTTTGTTAAATGTAAAATAATAGTTTTATGTATTGTTATATTTTAACATTTTTAAAAGTTTGAGTTTGTGAAAACTTAATTTTGCCTCATCCATATTGTAAATAAATTTACAATATGTAGAAATAATTAGGTTTTATCTCCAATAACTCTTTATTATTTTAAAATATATTAACCAATTTAAAATAAATATTGAATTATAAAATGTATATTTTTTAATTGTGTATATTTTCATTATTTTTTTTCAGAAACAATGGAAAGACATTGCTGATAAATATAATTGAATAAAATAACATGATCACTTATGGTCATAGTTATGTAGAACCAATACTGTCAATATAATATTATGCTTTAAAAGTTTACAATTTAATATTAATTCCTTGAAAATATAATTAAGTAATGAGTTAATAATAAAGTTTTGATTTTTTCTTAGCTAAAGCATTTTGTTTTGTATTCCCAGTCACATCCTTTAAAAACCTTAATCAAGAATTAATTATTGCTTATTGAATGCTAAGCAGAGCGTGATATAAAATCTCATTATGACCAAGGGTGCTATATAGTTTTAACACTTCATCCTAGCTTTGCTGTAATGGCTTAAGTTATTTAATAACAATAAATTATACAAGGGGATGTGTGTAAACTGGTACTGACCAGTTTTTGACAGTTTTAACTATGTTTATTATTATTTGAAATGACATCGAGTAACCAAAAGCTATATAAAGTTTATGGTGGTACACACTATCTATGGAAAATGGAAATTAAAAATATTTTAATGATTATATAAAAGATTTTTATGCTAAAGAAAATAACATTGTTTTGTGGATAAATTATTTGTAATTAATTAAATACAGAAAAAATAATTTCATGATTACTGAATCTTTGTGTAAACACTAGATTTTAAGATAAAAAAATTACACTCCTAAAACAATAAATGAAAAAGCATTTTTAACAAAATGGGATAAAAAGAAATTAATCTTTTCTACGACGTTTATCACGATCTTGTTGTTGTGGTTGAGACCTTTTAGATGCATGCTTGGCTTGAGTCAAGAACTGATCCAAACCAAATGGATCCTCTTCTTGTTGATGTTTTTCAAATTGAACTGGACCAGACCGACCACTAGCTTTAGGATCACGATCTGTTCCGCTAAATTCTTTGTTTGGCACAAATCTAAATAAAAATAAAAATCATAATTACTTAAATGTTTTTTATAAAAGATAAACATTACATTACAAGTTAAATTGGTATTAGTTGATAAAAAGTGACAGATTTCCAAATAAAATGTTTATGAGTAACAAAAAAATTTTCCTTTAAGTAAAATTAAAAAAAAATTGTAATGACTTACAGCTGGATGTAAAATATTTTTCTAAATTACCATTTTTAGCCATATATTTTTGGTTAAATGGTCCAAGTTTTGAATGACTTTCTTCCCAGAAAAATTTTTAATGCCAAAAGCAGGTCAACTTTTGTTTTTCATTGACATTAAAAGCTTTTCATTAAAAAAAATATTCATACGTGAAATAATCTTACAGACTGGTTCTACAGAAATGACCTTTTTCACGAAGGGTTTGTTGAAACTTGTGCCATGTCATCAAAAATGTATGGACAAGAATAGCGAAAATAAGTAGTTTAAAATCTCTGTAAGATATTAACTTTTTTTTTGTTACAATTTTGGTGATTTTTTTTTAATTTTTTCTAACAGAAAAACTAACTTTTTTAAAAATACTTTTTATAAGGAAAAAACCCTCCAACATACAAAATTGTTGTTCTATGAAAAATCCATATAACAGACAAAACTGTCTAACAGATATTAAGTTAAGCTGTCTTTTAGATTAGAGCATCATTCAATAAATAATAATAAAAACTAAGTATTTCAACATTATAATACCAGACTTACCTATTTGTCTTAGCAATTTTGTCTAAATCATCACCGTACATTTCCTTATCAATATTAGCAGATGGACGATAAATATGTTGAGCCAAAGAGCTGTTTCCACGCCAAGGTTTGTCATACACATTATATTCTTCATCATCTCCAAAACCGGTATCCATACCTGCTGTTGTATTAAGCAAACGTTGATCGTATTGAGTATCTCCAGTTTTTCTAGTAATTGCTGGGAGTCCAAGAGCAATTTGTTCACTAATGTCTCGATCTCGTAATACTTTGTTTTTACGGCTGTCAGCATTTCTAGCAAGGTTACGATCACGAGCTCTATCTTTTTGACGTTCCAAACGTAATTGATCACGTTCACGAGATTCATCATTCTTAGCAGATCCAGGAAGTCGAATGCCTGCTCTTTCATCTCTAGCTTTTTGAGCCATTGCTCTAAGATGTTCCTCTTTCTTTTCCTTTTCTTTTTGTGCCATTTTCTTTTCCAACTGAGCTCTCATTTCAACAGCTTCTCTGGCTTTACGATCTGCTATGTATAAAGCCTCGGCCAGCTTAGCGAATTTTTCATTTATATGATTTTGTTGTAAACCTCGACCATCAGCAGCTAATCTCTTATCTAATGGAATTGTATAACCTTTAGCATTTTTCCAATTGGATATACATGGAGGAATTTTCCATTCTTTCTGTTCCTTAACAGATGTTTTCCTGGTAGGGGAATACATTAAAGGCGCAGGAGGAGATGGAGGACCTCGGGGAATTTTTTTATTAATTTTGAATTTTGGTGGTTCCATAGGATCTTTCTGAGCCTCCACTAATCTTACTACACGTTGTTTTGATCCGGAATTATATTCTTTTCCTTGTTCAGTAGGGGTATAACGGAACCATTGTACAGGAGCCTAAAAATAAAAATGTTATGAATAAAAATAAATATATTTATAAAAATTAAGAACATAATCACTTACAGGTTTATCTGCTGCTCGTACTGGTAATGCAGCTGAAACTTTAGAATTGGTCAACTTTTCTAGTGCTGCTCTTGTTTTTTCAGTGATGTCTGCTACTTCTTCTGAATCAGGCTTTTGCAAAGAAGGGTCATCTTCATTGACCACCTCAGATGGAAGCATGTCAGATAGTTTTGAATAAATCACTTTATCTTTTCTTTGACCTTGGTGAGCAATCACATCATATTTAACTTTACCATCAGAAGTCAACTGCAATGCAAGAGCATTTGAAACAGATTCTTTATTTTCTTTTCCCATATTTAATGGATACTGCGCAACTTGGATTTCCGGAAAAGCACCGCCATCTCCAAAATCCTAAAAAAATATTAGTTAAGTTATTTTAACTAAAGATTCCTATACATTAATGTATTCTAAAAAATCCTCTCAATCAGAAATATTTTTTACAAAATCTACAACATTTTATAAAGTAAACATTAATTTCATAAATAATAATTAATAATATTTTAATAATTTTTATACATTAATAAAGAATATAAAAAAAATTAAATCTTTATTTACTAGTAAATATTCAAAAGTACTACACACTGACCACTAAGGTGCCATATGACTGCCGTCTGTAATTTAGTAACATATTTTTGTCCACATCAAATAATAAGTATATTTCATAAAAAACATATTATTTTAAATAGGTACTATTCAACAGAAACAGATTATTGCAAAACTGGTGTTTCTATAGTCTCATGAACAGTACTGTTGTATTAATAAACTATGTCGGTAGGTCTGTGACATTTTGATAATTTCAGCATTTTACTGTAATTTATCCATACAACATTTGAATACCAGCAGTCACTCGTGATATATTTATTTTACCAAAATTGTTTATAAACAAATTAAAGTGTAGTAGGAATATACAAATGTGAAGAATATAAACATACATATACCCACATTGCTAACTGCTATAAAAATAAATCAAGGATCACTAGCATTCACTAGGGAAAATAAATATCTACTTTTTGTGCAAAAAGTAAAATTTATATTGATTGACGCATTTTGGGTATAAAATGTTTTGTTTTATATAACACATGTATTTTATTTATTTTTTACAATTTTAAATATATATATTTTTATACATGTATTCTTTTATTTTTTTACCATTTAATTAAGCAATTTATTATCATATATTATTAAATAAAACACTTCAGTTTAAAATATATTTTTTAGCTTTATAACATTGTCTAATCGAATTAGTAATTACTCTTATATCATGGTATAAATATATACATTATATACATTTTGTTAAGTACCAACAAATCTAATCGCATTTAAATGTATATAGAAATTTTGCAGCTTATTGAAAATTAATATAATATAGTGCGGCGATAGCCGGCCACCATAAATTCATTGAAATATCACTAGGCCTTATGACCACAAATGTGTTAAAAATGAATATGTTGTGGAAGTAAGATTTTAAAAATGATCTGCAGTTAGTTAGGTACTTGAATACTAATTATTTCTTATAATCAATGATATTACATACAATAGTACCCATAAAGCAAAATTACATAACAATATTTTAAGATTTACTTCAACAGTCCTTGGTACCCATCCATTTCTGTTCCCATATGGTGGGATTTTAAAAGCATACACTTCAAAGGTATTGGTTTTCTCTGCAAGTGTTTCGTTGGTTTCGTCATCTTCTTCCAAATCCTGAAGAAATTGTGTAGGTGCCGGTAACACACTGAGGAATTATAAATCAATTAATAAACATATACAAAATAATAAACAACGACAGGTTTTTGAACAACAAACCTTAGGTTTGCTTACCTAAATAGAGACATTTTGTAGTATTGCAGTCAAATGTGTCGTAACAAAAAACTAAGTTAACGCGTTAGACGTGATTCTGAAAACTGTACACTACACAGAACTATAAGTAAGACCTAAGACAGTGACAGATTTGTACACGATGCGTGAATGACACTGGCATACAGGACTTGTCTACATAAGTAAGTTTAAACTTTAGAATTGATTATTATTGTTGTGGTTTATCAATAGACAATGATGTTTTCCAATTTTTCATGATAATAAGGAAATGGGAGGGCTCAGCCATTGATTAGATAAGAAAATCTTCAAAAAGACAGTGGCCGATTCGTACGATGAGTTGCCTATGGTATGTCCCTCACCCAAATTTTATCTACTCGTAGATAATATTATCCCGTTCAAATTTTTCAATTTACACCATAGATGGCATTATTACTTATTAGATCGTTAGCGAAGACCGAGCAAGGGGTTTTGTGAGCTTTAGAAAATATCTAGGGATAAAACGAATTAAATTTAAACTTTTAAATCGTATAAATCATATCACTCACATAACATCTTTGTTTAGGTAAGCAAAATTAGGTTTGTTGTTCAAAAGCCTGTTATAATTTATTATTTCATATGTTCATTAATTTATAATTCCCCAGTATGTGTTACCAGCACCTACACAATTCTTACGTAATTATATTATGTAGAATACAGTTTTAAAGTTACGATTTCATTTGTTTCAGTGCTCACGGACCGCTTCGCTCGGTCTTCGCCAACGATCCATTTATAAACATCGATTAGTAATTTATCGTCGCAAACCATATTCATTATGTTCATGTGTGAAACACGGAACAATCACGTGTGTTACGGAGACAAACGAGTACAAGATATGGGCGACAGCCAGCAGGTACGTGTCACAACGAGCGCTGACCTAACCGACTAGCGACTATAATGTCTCCGCTCGTGATCGTTCCGAGTTCCCGACAATACTCGATTGTTGTATGCAACTGGTACGAAAACCAGACCCGGACATCTTTTGGGATACTGGCCGGTTTATTGGGGTTCATATATTATAGTAACATACCTTAATGCATGCCTGTCTGGTTCTACGAGAAACTGGCTGTAGATAAGTATACTGCGAAAAAAAATTATGATCACAACCAGAGTAAACAATTAAATGAACAACGAATACGTCTGAACGAATGACTGATACTGTTTCGCCTGAGTTATTACTCAAACGAAACAGTACAATTTGGTATTGCTTTGGATTTGAGTCCAATAATCCCATCGTGATCATTCTTTTTTTGCTCAATACTCGTTTAACATATTTTGTCAATATACTCAATTGACGGCCATTGAAAGAAATTTTGTGAAGTACCATTAACCATCACAGACCTGTTATAGACTTATAATAGATTTATATTATTTTACTTATGAGTTATGACCAACTCTACATCAGGGGCGGAGTGGGAACAAAATTCAGGCCGGGAGATTGAAATTTATCCAGGCCACCCACCATTTACCAATTAAACTACCAAAAAAATTTTTCTCGCTATGCTCATATTATATATTTCTATTTACTTATTTCAATACAATTAAATAAATACATTTCATTTTATTTATAATAATATTTATACTCTCAGTATTATAAAACTATAAAAGTATTTCAATCACTATTTTGCTATTTTGTTTAACTTCTAATGTGTTGTATTAATATACCACTAACACCAGAAAATATTTAATTACTATAGTTTAATAGCAATATCGATAATTATAAATTGTGTTTTAATGGTTCAGGTTTAGTTAATAAGTAACAAATATATTTACAATAAAGAAATATTATATTAATTATAATTTATAAATAATAACTATAACAAATTATTAATAATTATATAATAAGATATACATTTATAATAATAATTTTGATAATAGCTTAAATTTTTCACCAACTGCATTTATTATAATATTATTATCTATTTCCATCAGAATTTTATTCTCAATGGCATTAGCATAAAAGACTCAAGGTTTTCATTGGTCATTGAATTTCTTAGCCTATTTTTCAAATACTTCAGGGTTGAAAATGATCCTTCACAAGCCACTTGAGTAACAGGGAGGGTCAAAATGTATTGATATGCTATGGTTAAAGTAGGGTAAGCATTTGCAAATAAATTATATTTAATTAATACATTATAACAACATATAACAGTTTTTACAAGATTTGTTACAAGGTTTCACAACATCCGTACTCTCTATTAGGTCTTCATTTTCAGAGTCACTTATATATGACTGTTCATTATAGTCCTGATCAACAGATTTTTTTAAAAAATGTCATGATTTTCCAAAATTAATAAGTTCTTCAGATAATTTGTTTTTATTTCATTTTCACTTAAATGATCATCAATAAATAGTTTAATTTTGTGAGATAATTTTGTTCAAAAATCAGTTGAAAGTTCACTTTTTAATAAATTAAAATTTGAAGGAGATAATAAAGATAAGTCAATCAAATCATTATTATTTGAAAATCGTTTATTCATGCTTTCAATAATAGTATCTAACACTGTTGTAAACTTCTATAGTAAATTTTTTTCTTCTTCAATTGGTTCGTTACTTTCATAACTTGTCATTTTTCTTTTCTTAGCCACACGTTTGACTTCAAATTTACTTTGAATCTTTTCAATTTCTAGATCCCAAATGGCAATTTAAACATTTCATGTATATATGGTTATTATTTTTTGTGATATGCTAAAAACGCAAATTCGAATTTTGAGGGGAGAAGGTGGGAATCGCTTCGAGGAGTCGCATCTCGAGTCCCTTACAGGGGTGCCGACACTTAATCTTTAAATTGATTTCAAACTAAACATATAATTAAATAAAATATTTTAATATTTTTATTAGGTTTATTGAAGAATTATATAAATTTTAAGGAATAACTCATTCCTTGTACAATCCATATAACTATTTTAGACTATAACAGGTTCTCAAATTATTTACGGTACGACCCATTTTGGAAAATTTTTAAATATTTGGCGACTCACAAACTATACTATATATTATTATAACCGTTTTTTCATTGTTGATCCCTGTCTTTGCGATAACTTTTGGTAAGAAAGCATTAGTGGTAACACGTTATTAGTACACTCGTAGTCGTCGTGGATTATGATAAAACAATTGGATAATCACGTGGATACTATAAAGTGCATTAATATACGGAAAATACTGTATCGTATTTATACATAAAATATATTTTTTCTTTTCTATGTACATTATATTTTATAGTACCTAATCTAATATCAAATATTTTATATTGAAAAAAATTAATTTATACTTCAAAACTTTTCGCAACCCACCAAACTTCCAAAGAGTAAGGGGATTTTTGCTAAAATGTTTGCTCAACTATGTATGACGACAGACTTAGTTCGTTGACTTTACTGAATATTGAATCAGAAATCGAGTTCTATCAAATATAAAGATGTAATTGAATAAATTGATCTGCAGAATGCTTAGCGTAAAATTAATATAACCACCATTTACTAATCTTGTTTTGTTATTTTTTTTTATTAGTATACCATTTATTCTTCAATGTAATACCAATTGAATTTATTTTAGTTTTAATCATAAAATTTAAAAAAAAGGTTCAAATCTAAAACTAAACCTTATCGAACGCTTTTGCTATATCCAGGAAGGCCGCTCCGGTTTTTTTTCGAATCCATTACTTATATGCTCTGTAATTCGAAAAAGTTGTTGAGTCGTTGAGTGATTTGGTTTAAAACCAAATTGACAGTGAGGTATTGCGTCTGTTGCGTTTAAATGACTAATAAATCTGGAGTGGATGACTTTCTCGAATAGTTTTGAAACCGATGATAATAAGCTTATGGGCCTGTAATTATTAGGATCAGTATTATCTTTGCCATGTTTTTTAATCATTTTTATTTTGGCCTTTTTCCAAGCCGTAGAAAAGTAGCTCAGTTTTAACAGGGCGTTAATAGAACTGTCATAAATACTACCGCTTTGTTTGGGTATTGAATTGATCAGGCCGTGTCTGGGAGATTTATGGGTCGGCAGTTTTTTAATTATTTCTAATAGTAGATTTCTTATTATTACTGAGAGGTTTCTATCTTCCGGGAGTTAAACGTATGATACGTATGATACTTAATTTTGGTTGCGGAGAGATATTTTATTACAGTACGATAGTCATCGACGGTTGATAGGTTTAGTTTTAAAAAAATATTTTTATTATATATGTTGAAATCTTCAACTATCAATGTTGATATTTTTTTTAGAAAATCAGTATGGTCTTTGATATCGTATATATACAATGGGGGAATTTTTGTTTTACCTTTATGATGTCCATATCGGTAACTTTTGTGTTTGAGTCGTTTGCATCGTTAAGATTTGAGAGTAGTGCATATTGGTTTTTGTTGACTATATAGCCGCGGAGAGAGGGCGATACTACTAGCACGTTTACCAGTATTTTGGGAAGTACTCGTATTCGGCATGTTTGAACCATGGATTTTGGATTTACGCGCGACAGTAATAGATAAGCGAACGATTTATATTGACACAACCTGTTGACGTCACGCGAGGACTGAAGTTCAAATTGTGACGAAATATATTAAAATCGCAAAAATGTGTAAGTTATTTTATAGTTGAAAATGCATAAAATACCAAAGTAAAAGATAACGCTACAATTGATAATATATACGTACGTACGTAGGTATAATGACATTTGTGTAACATTTTAATTGTCATCATCGTAGTTCCGGGACCTTTTTAAACTGTCAGCCGGATGACGGTGGTACGTGATAATGGATTACACACATAATTTTTATTTACTACTCACACAATGACACGGTTCAAATGAACGTGTGATGTGAATTGCCTAAATATTACTTCTTAAAACATGGTATGCTGGAACCCCTTAATACTTAAACCTAAAAAGGTAGATTTCAAAATTATTTCCAATCATTTAAATAATTAATTTTAATTATAGTTTTTTACTGGCCAATGGTTGTATGTTAGTATTGATATAATATTTGGTGATACATTATCAAACCCATACACTATGTAGTATTATATAGTTTTATTACTCTAAGATGTAGTATAAACTAAAAAAAAACGTATAAAATTTATGGTGAATTTTTTTTGTTATCTATTTGTTGTTTATTGATAGTTATTAAATACGATATTTACTAAACTAAACTTTAATTATAAATTATTTTATTGATAATTTTATATAAGATTGCTTTATTAATAATTGTCATAGGTTGATATTTTTTATTAGAAATAGAGTTAAAATTACTTCCTAATTTAACCCATTCATGTTTAGAACGCCTCTTCTCTAGACTATCCAGGTTTTGTTTGTTCAAACCTAAAACCTTATTATTATATAAAAATGCTAATACATCTCCATGTGATAATTTGTTGCTTTAAGAAGACCTAAATCGATTTTGTACTTGGTGTAGTCAAAATAATCTATTCTGAAATATAAAGAAATGTAAAATTACGACTTTCTCCAAAATTTGTAATCTAATCTCACATAATTATTGTATTAACAACATAAAATTGAATCGTGTTTTTCTATAAAAGAACTTGGAAATTTATTTTGATTCATCTCTTACATTCAATAATCACTATAGTCATATCCAAAATAAAGCCTCCAGCAATCCTTTAGCGTTAAAATTACTACTGTTCCTTTATCACATCATTATTCAATTATGGATCTACAGTGTGGTCCCCACAGTCAATATGTGCTATAAAAGCTATTGAATCAATTTAAAACATTTTTCTAAGAATTATTCAATTCTGATGTAGTATCCAATGTACTCCTCACTCATCATATCAACCTCTATTGTCATACTTAAAGTTAGAAACCCTTGATAATCAAAGGAAAAGACTCAATCTATGATTTATCTTTAAATGGACTAACGGGAATATTAACTGTTGTGAATTGCTTTCTTTATTGAACTTCAATATACCTAATTGTAAAACTAGACAGTTGTATACTTTTTTTGTGCTACTCCAGCGTTTGAACTATAGCCAAAATGCCTCTATAAATAGATTAATGCAATTTGTAAACCATTTAAATGTTGATCTGCTTTCCTGTGTTTCATTAAAAGATTTTAATTATTACCTAAATAGTCTTCTGGCTGGCTAAATGTTAATTTTTATGTAAATATTTTATAATTTAATTTTTCATTGTTAAATATTTTATTTTGTATTTTTAATCACTTTCTTTTTGTGAATTATCTTGATTATAAATGTATTAACATTACATAAATCATATTTATACTTATTCATTTTACCAATTATATTATTATCTATATTACACCTACTCAAGATTAACAATAAGTGTAATAACAAAATATTATATCATTGTATACCCTTAGTATGTCATAATGATAATTGGGTTCACCCGTTTAAATAAATAAATAAACAAATTTTCTTGATGTTTTTAATTTTACAAATTGTATATTTATTTATTTTTAATAAAAAAAAATTTGATTGAACAATTTTCTGTAAGTGTATTCATTGCAATTTCGATAAAAAATGTTGAAATTTGAAATTTTTTTTTGTTGCATTACATATTGAAATATGTTGTTAGTTCATTAAAAAAAAATTTATTTAATCTTATAAATTATATTATTTATTATAAAAAGTCATCTTATAAACTATATAAAAAAAAATTGTCTGTTTATGTATGCATTATGATTTATGGCTCATATGAATAACTATAATTGAGTAACTATATGTCTATAGAAATATCTTATCAATGCTTCTCTAATTATGTAAATATTATTGAAACACGTAATTAACAGACAATGGTTCAAGGAAGCATGACAATATTTTCTTTACAATTTTCACATATTGTATTGGCCGAATAACATTTATCTGATCAAACAAATATCATGTTGTATTATCGACTTAAATCAAAATTCATTCATCAAATTTGAGACGTGGGGTGGCTGGGTCCCGTTAGAATTAAGTTGTACATCTTTTAAAAACCAAAACTGTGATGTTTCCTCCATATATAAAACAGTATTTGTAACGGAATTGTGCAATTCATTATTTTTCTATTCACAGAAACAAATTTTGAAACATGAACAATATTGTAAATGGTTTTGTGCACTGAGAACATTAACAAGTTAACGTAGAACAAGATAAAACAATTCTGACTATTCAGTCCTTATCAAAATTTTTAGATTTAAAGAAAGATAAATAAGTTATTTAGTAAAACTAATTGTGGGACAAATACTATTATATTTTAATGCTATCATAGTTTAACAAATTATAATCTGCTGAAATAACGTTTTTGCCAAGCGTAAATGATAAATGACATAGTTATTCAAATGAAATGTTCATTTTCAAATACACATTACAAGGTTATTTCAATAAAAGATACAGACTAGAAAGTAATAATTATTTTATTTACACTTAGAGCACCAAATGAATTAAAATAAAAAATTAGTTAACAATTTTACTCGAATCTTCTAAATATAATTAAAAATATATAACAATAAAATAATAATAAATATAATATTATGAATATGGAAGACTGACAATAATAATACAATTTTTTTTTTGTCAATATATAATATTAAAAGACCAGTTCAATATATATTTTATATATTAGATCAGAATTATACTCTTATTATTAACTTATTTTCCTTAAGGTAACTTTTGTAAAATGGTCATTGCAAATTTTCAAAACACATCAGTTTCTCGAAGTTTTTTTATTTCCTTTGTTTTTCGTCTCAACGAAGACTGTTGCATGTGGTAATATTTGAATGTGTCTTCTGGTATTTCTAATAGTATGAGCTATCGACCAGATAAAAGAAAAATTATACATACATTTTTAACTAAAAAATTATCAATAAAAATAATAAAATACCTTTTTAATGATTCTCTGTTCCTCAAGCATATGTAATGGTGGATTTCTCAAGGCTTCCAAGGTTTCACACATGGTAGGAAAACGTTTTTTGAGACCAGAATATGATTTTTCTGGCAATGATATTTTGATCATTATTAAACCCATTTTGAAAAATGTTTTAACCCCTACAAATAATAGAAAAAATAAAATTAAAGCCAGAGAAAATTTTAAAATTATTTACCATCAAATAAAAATATATCCCAAAACCTCAACAAGGTGGGCCATGGCAATGTTCTTGTAAAAGCACATAAAAACCATTCAGTCATATACATAATTGGATCAATACTTTGTTTTTTCTAAAAAATAAAATACATTTATTTTATTATGATAAACATAGTTATATAAATTATACATTATTATAATGTAAGATTATACACTCACTAAAAGTTTATAAATTGTTGGCTCGCGTTCTTTTAACAATGCAAAAAGTATGTTACCATCTCTAATCAGTGTTTCCTAAATACAATACAGATACACTGAATTAAGTGACATTCCTTTAAAATATACTTATTGTTTAAAATGTTCAAGTACCATTCCTGGACTGTAGTAATCACTAAGGTAATCGTCACAAATTGCTACAAAACACCAAAACGCTTGCTCAGCTGGCATGTGCATGAGAAGAAATGCAGCAATTGGAGCTTGTGCTTGACAATATCCAATTACAGGATTTAATATTGTATATGCTTTGAGAACATTGAATAACTCTTTTTGGCTATTGAAAAAATACCCAACTAATGTTGAACAATATTAAATTATTTTAAATGTTCATTACAATTTACCCTGTTCCATCTTGGTCGACAAACATCTCATGATATGGGAACTGTCGATGTAGATCTTTTTTTATGTCTTCGATCCATTTACGATCTCCTGGTTGGTCACAGAGCTTAAAATAAAGATTTTTCTTTTGGTCCAACAATTTATTTGCTTTAGTCAAGTACAACCAAGCTCTAGGCCTGATTGATTGTGGTATTCCTTTTCTACATCTGTTTTGTACCTAAAAAAACATTGTAATTATAAGATAAAATGTTTAAAATTTATATGGATACCATTATTGTCTTAAATGTTATTACTTTTTTAAAATTCCTATTCATTTGTTTATCCCAATTGGCAGTCATATTAAGCCATTTTCGTTCACGTTCTATGGTTTTGTTAGCTGATATCATGTGTTTCCTACAACCAAACATTTTGTTATAACAATTTCACACAGCAATTAGTTAATATTATGAATGTGTGTGTTCAAGATAACTGTAGAAAGTATGAAAAATGTTCACATCGGGGTTCTCACACATGGAGCAGGAAGGAGTTAAAAGCAAGCCAAATATTATACTTCCTTTATACATATATAAGTGAAACTAGTGAACTGTAATGTTGTTTTTATGCAATATCCTTAAATGCATAATTATTTTGAATCAAACAGGAAGTATGCAATGCACACACAGTAGCATACCAAACAACTATGATGACCAAAAAAGGATTCAACTTCCTGTGTTCAATATTATTTGAACCATTGTAATATGCAATATTGAAGGTGTACAGTTATGATATTATCAGCCTGATTTAACTAAATTAAAATACTTCAAGTTTGTTCTGTCAAAATTATTTGTTAAGGAATTTTTGAAACTTAGACATCTTCATATATTTATTGATAAACCTCATAAGTCAGATATTTGGTACTAAGTTTTATATGAATACATTTATTAATCATATTTTATACTAACGAATTCAGTCAATTATTTTTGTGAAACTTTCACAATGATAAAGAAAGTATAGCAATTCTATTTAGAGGTCTGCGAGTATAAACATTAATTTGACAATAATAATTAAGGTGTGGTCAATACAATACAAAAATCTATAACACATTAACACATCATACATTTTATTTTAATTATTTTCACTTAAATAATAATGACTATGATAATTATAATATTACTATTTATTAGATATTGTTCTAAAGGTGATCCATAACATAATGTGATTAAATACAATGTTTATTAAATTTAAATGAAAATATGGGTAGTAGATACCATAGATATTAAGTTTACAAACAATGATTATCTTTTAGTATATCATCATTAATGTACTTGAAATACTATTATGCATTTAGGTATGACAAAAAAAAATATTTAATAATAATTGACTTGTTAATAAAAAAAAACTATCTAAATGATCACTATTATTAAAAAAATGATCATCTTAAAATTCTTTACTACAATCATAATAGATTATGGACTACAAAAGCTGTCAGTAATCTACATGAAGCTATATAGTTTGTGGCCTATGGTAAATTTGCAAAAGATAAATGTCAAACGGTTAAACAATCCCATAATATTGAAAGAAGGTGAAGCACTTACGATTCATTCAGGTATTGGGCACCTCCTAGGAAGCCGTGTCTGTCAGGTACTGTTGACACTACGGAGCCATTAGGAGCCAGCGACGAGCTGGCATCCGAGTAGTTATCTTCGTCATTGTCGACGTATCGGTTTTCCATTATATTCACAGCGAACGGACTTGCCGCTTTCTTATTATAATATTGTTTCGTGTAATGACGAAATCTGAATCAGATCTGTGCTGGTACAACTATTATTATCGGGGAATAAGTACATAGGTCTTGCAAACGGTCTTTGGCGTGGGTGTTGTGATCTTTAAACACAATAGTACGATACCTACCTATACACCATAAAACAACGAACAACGGTTTTGTTATTTAATAATATAATATGACGATTTTATGATAAATAATATATTAAATAACATTAATTTAAGCACTGCACTCGGCACGGCGTGTCGGACGTGACGCGAGGGTCGGCGGTCGCGGGCTGTGCGTGCACAGCTTAAAGTTTTCAGTTCAGTCCATCGCGCGCGCCGCGCAACGGAAGATAAACAGAACGATTAGTGTCGATTGATTGACGGGTGGCGGTGACGTTTGCGATTCCGAGTTTTTTTATTTTTCTCGGTATTTTTTCTTCGTCGGTAGAGGACTTCGCGGTGGTGGGCATTTGATATTGTTGTCGCCGTCAAATGATAATAATAATAATTATAATAACATTAATATTGGCCGGGAGCCAAGGTCGATGGAAAAAGTACGATATTGGCGCCGGGGGCACGCGACAAACGAACGACCAAACGATACGGCTGATACGGCACAACTGGAGCGGTGACTAAATAGTGAAGTGGTGCAGTGCCGCACTGGTATGCATTGCTTGTCTATGCTGGTACGTCACCATCGTGTGTGTGTTGTCGAGTGGTCGCACAGCGGAGTGGAAACAGCTGCTTCAAATCGGCGGCGGCGGCGGCGACCACTGGCGGACCCGCGTGGAATGTGGATAAACGCACGATATTTATAAAAGAAAACGTGTCGTTTGCGGTTTTACGATATCGTTTTTGTTGTTTTCTCAGTGCGGCGGCGCTCGTATTCGCTCGTATTAGTAGATTATTATAATACCTATAATTATATAATAGTTCTTGTACAATATCATATTATTAAGTGGATGCCAACGCAATAAAATTGTTTTCTCTCGATTCTCAGACCTAACGCACAACTTAGATAAAACACATTGATGTAAAATCATTTTTTATTATTTTTTGAATAATCTTAGAATAAAATTAACTACAACAAAAATTATAGAGAATAATAATTTTGAAAGTTTAACATATCGGTTTTATATATTATTATTATACTTTGATTTAAGGTGGTTATATTCGACTCGAAAAAAAAAATATTTGTAAATTTAAATGGATATTAAATAATTATTTTGAGAAGAAATTAGACAAACCCTAGAAAATATTATTCTTTATAATTTAATTTAATGGGTAATATTACTCAAGGAATGATCTTGTATGAATGTGTTTTGTCTATATTACGCGTGGGACAGATAGAGAAAACAAACAGTACGATGAGTACTGACATCCTCTTAATGATTATATCACTGATCAATGATGATAAATGATAATATTATAATTTTATTATACAACAACGAAATGACATTATAATAAAACCCACGGGCCACGGTCTTAGATACTTCAGAAAGTATGACATTGTTATTACGGTCATCGTCTGGCGCGTGGAGGATTTCAGATTCCAGTGCGAACTACGATGACGGGCTAAAAATATCCACGTCGTCGTTTTTAAAAATAACATCGGCCGCGCTATTTTCATCTTTTGACTTTTCAGTTACGCTTACGACGTCGTCTCGTGAATCGTGATGAATCCTTCCGACCGCGATTGCGGAACTCCTATGGGCATAAATCTATGACTATGTCAGTCTATGTCGTACGGCTCCTACGTTATTTTATTCGTTACAATTTATTAAAATATAAACAATATATACGTATAACCATAGGCGCAAGTAGCCAATATTTTTTGAGGAGACGCAAACCCCCTCCCCCCCCTTCCAATAATATTTGTAAAGAAATCAATAGTTTAAATTGGGTTTAATTTCTTAAAATTATATAATATTAGTACTAATTACTGACTTTTAAACTGGGGGGACAATTCACTCCGAAGCCCAGCCTCTATTTGCTCGTTACGATAGTGCTGGAGTTGGTTGGATGAGCACTTGTGGAAGAGTGCTGTCTTCCGCAAGTATATTGAGATTGTTGACTTTCCGCTTGCAAACACTTGAGCGGAAGGTGAGTCAGTGACGCATTTCGGGTGATGACTAGGCCACTAAGGCGATAGTTAACGCAGAGTCTTTTTTATTTTTATGTTTTAATAATTTATTTAATAAAGATAGAAACTTAGTATTTTTTTTTTTTTTTTTTTAATGCAATATTAACAAAAAATATTATATTTTAGCTATTATGAATTATTAGAGTGATCATAGATTATTAACGAGTAATGAGTAATGATAAACATAACATTATATATAGTGAGTGTACCTAAAACCCATAATATATATTATAATTATTAAGTTATTACATTCTAAAACTTAGTCAAAGAATAAACAATTTGGAATAGATTTAATTAAAGTTACATTTTAGAGGGAAGAGCATCAATATAGAAGTTTGAGCAAAGAGAAGAAAACATTTATTTTTAAATAAAACCTCTTGAAAAAGAGAAATGCAGAACAAACAATAATGGTGAAAGTCACAAAATTTACCACCTGAATTGGAGAGGGTACACGAGAGACTGAGATTGGGCCCTAACTTGAACGCGTAATTTTGCAGCAAATTATGGCCCTAACCTTACCTAAAGTATATACGATACAATTATGGGCAGTGGCGCTGAAGTGTCAAAAAGTTTATGTCGCGAAATAAACCATATCTATTATACCAAGCAGTCCCCGTGATCCATACTAATAACGCCATGGTCGATGGTCATATAATTGTCTTCTGCAGTTCTGCGCAGTTAATATATTACTCACATGGTCACGTCCCAACTACAATATAAGATTTTGCGATCGCAACAGGTGGATTTAAGAATCGGCGACACAAGTCGATTAATATTAAAGCCTACAGCAGAAACTATGGTTGAATGTAAATGTTAGAGGAAATTACTAAAGAGGTGATGGTAGCGCACTATTGCAGGTTTTCTTTACGGACCCACGTGCTGCAGCATATTACATTTTCGTTCATCAAAATCAATCTTGTGTTGTTGCTTTATTATTAGAGTAAACTATTTTATCATTAAATTTGAAGTTAAGAACATTATTCGTCTAAAAATATTTTTAAGATATTTCAATTTGTATGCAAGTTATGAGTACGTTAAATATTACAATTTTAAAATGATAATCAAGTTACAAAAAAATTGAAATATCATTTAAAACTAACGTACAAACATAGTTATTTTTTATTTTAAATTTTATAATCAGTTAAATCACTCTAATAATATTTAGTTATTATTTTTTTAATTTTTTTTTTAGAACTAAAGTAAAAATGGATTAGTTTGAAGGGTGTTATAGAAATATTTTACTAGAGCCTTTCTATTTTATTTGGTTGTGCCTATATAGGCTAATTTAAAATTTATTTTATAACCATTTTATTGATTCAAAATAGAGAAAAATGTGTGATACGAAAGTCTTTTGATTTAGAAACGCATCTAAAATGATTTGTAAATTTTATAATTGTTTACATTATTTTAAAGGGGTTTTGGGTAGTAAACTTTAGAAATTTATAAAAACTTTAAATATTTCTCAAGCATATAGAGTTTTTCATTAATTAATGTTGTTCGAGTACTAAAATGTATTAAAAAATGTTTTCTTATTATGCAACAAAAAACTATAGGCTTCCATTTAAGTTTCTAAAGTGACCCCCTAAAACCCTCTAATTCATTGTAAAAAATTATAAAATAAACAAATCATTTTAGATGTTCCTAAATCAAAAAACTTTCATATTATATATTTTTCTATATTTTGAATATG
This sequence comes from Pentalonia nigronervosa, assembly GCA_014851325.1. NCBI lineage: Eukaryota > Metazoa > Arthropoda > Insecta > Hemiptera > Aphididae > Pentalonia > Pentalonia nigronervosa. The sequence continues at coordinate 26,213 of JACXSJ010000312.1, forward strand.
TGTGATAAAATGGATGTAACATAAATTTTAAATCACCCTGTATATGAGTGAGTATATGACAGTTACAATTTTTTGAAAAGGCAGTTTTAAGTAGTTTCAGACGTATAGTAAAGAGAAAAGGAAGATTTTTTTATTCATCACTCCTACAAAAAAAAATCTTAAATACGCCATCGTGTGGGTGGCTGATTTCATAAAGTGGTTTAACTTTCGTATAATACAGTGAGTTTCCCTTAATGTGATCACTGGTTTATAAAATCAACCGTTTATTGGAATCAAAAAAGAAAATCTTTTGTTATTATAAATATTAAGTTGACCTTTTATTAGAATCACTATGGTCTATAATACTAATAATTGAATCACTTTTATGGACATGCTTATCATTTTTATGGTATTTCAAACTGATTATTTTTGAACATATCAGTGTGACACTGATAGTGTACGTTGTACGTCACGTCGTTCAGTTATCTTCAATACTCGTATCGTTTAGTTTATTGTAGTTCGTGATCATACATTTTCCAAAAAGTAGGTGTTCTAGATTTTTTAACTTTTTAAAGTGATACATTTTTAAAAATTTAATATTATTTAATAAAATGGTCAAGAAAAAGTTTTAAAATGTTTTTTTATTTAAATACGTCTTCATTTTTATCAAATACCAAAAAATTTCATTAATGTATCAAATAATTTAAACATAACATTTTTTTAAGGGGCTTCTAATACTAGTAGTTGCACTCCGGCCTTCGTGACTTAAATCGGCACTGATAAAAGGCCACTGTGTCGATTAGTATTTTAACCATTTTGGTTTTCGGAGCTTTCGGAAAATCACTACGCGATCCTTTTACAACAAGCATCGATAACAATAAAAATTAAACAAATATTATTTATACACAAATGATCTAACAACACTCATAATATTCGTGTCACCGAGCTAATAATAAAACACGGTGCTAAACGATAACATTTAGATTCAAACGGTATTTAACAAAGAGGGGGACGTAATAATATAATATTAATTAAAAACTAATTTATTGCGTCAAATTTTGCATATATATCGTTTTTTTTCCTGTCTATCATTGTGAATGACGCAAAACGAAATTAAGAAACTCATTGTTTTTAGTTAAAAAAATAGCATATTATGTTGCATTAAATTATGCAGTCATATATCGATTTCACCGGCTATGTATATACTGTTCATACTAAGTAGTAAATATATATATTGATTCCACCTAGTTTTAGACTTAATAAAATATTTAAATGTATTTATTATTTCTAAATTAATTTATTTCAAACGTGTGACCTAAAATTACCAAAAGTAACATTTTATTAAGTTAATTAATTTTTTAAGTTATTTTAATATCGTTATTTTGAATTATTTTAATTTGTTTAAAATATACATAAATAAGTTCAACATTATGACTTTCATATAATATTCGATACTAAAAAATAAAAATATTGCACATAAAGCTATTTTCTACTATTTTTATAAATCTAAAGCTCAGTGGTATCTTTATATATATATTAAGAACAGTAGCTGGCGAAATCAATGTACATACCTTTTTAGTTTTTTAAAAAAAGTATATTTCGGCAGAATAATCGATTGATTTCCTATTTATAACGTTATAATACACTTTATTATCACTATTACAGTAATATAATATATCTTATATATTATTGCTGTATCCAATATTATATGTGACGAAGTTTTTGAATAGTTTTCCCATGATCGTATTTTATTTGGGTAAATTTGTGTGTAATATAGCAATATATATGTAGGTATTATAATAAGTTTATTTTTTATATGAAATGTATGCAATCTATGCCCGTAGGAGATATTAAATACAGTATGATGCATTGTATATTAAACAAAACAAAAACAATACATACATGGCCAAACCCTGAGAAGAGATCGACTTTTTTTTGTAATTGATAATCAATATTATTCATCTATAGCAGATCACTAAACAATTTACTTTTGAGACGTCTGGAGCATTTCCTGGAATTGTGGAGACTGCGAGGTTGTTGATAAGTGTATTAGGGTGGGAGATTAGACAGCTATAGATATACATTATATACATAGGTATTAAGTACAGTTTAAAACTATTATATTACATTATATAATATTATTATAATAATTAATTAAATAATGATGCGAAATTAGCAAATTAAATCATATAAATTTGCATAATTTTTCGTCACTGCCTTTGCATAATAATTACACACTAAAAACAAGCTTAACAAGTTGTTGGTCATTTACACCACCAGATTTTGTAAATATTACACATATTTTACAAAAAAAAGCGTACCTTTTTTGAGAATTTAATCAGTGCAAGATAATTTATATTAATCCAATTATTTAAAATGGAACTTTTGGGAAATTGAAATTCAGAGTCTAGGAGGTGATATATTATAATATCTGTGCAGTTCTGATATATTATATATTGCCTTTAATTTGTTAACCCTTATACGTTTGTTGGTAAATCCACAACCTACTATAGGCTTTTGAGTTTTAAACGGCAACCCATATATTTTTAATTTTCCAATCAGATTATTTTTATGGTTAAATGTCAAATAATATTGAAAGATTAGTTCTTATTCATAATTATAGATCTTGATATATTAGATCACTATCATGTTACCAATCACTTAAAATTATCTACTTAATATTTAGTATACCTATAAGTTATAATTATAATTATTTAAATTTATTATTGCTTACTTGGTCAGCTACTATAAACAGTGGTACTATGGTTTTAGTTTGAATTTTAAAATAAAATTTCTGAAAGTTGATACTGTGTTGATCTTCGGTTTAGAACGAATTTGTTAATACTTGAATGTCCAAAGTAAAAACTAAAATCTATTTGGTACCTATCAAAATGTTAATTATTTGTATTTAATCTGTCACTATTGTGTGGGCAGTGTATAATGGCTTAGTCTGAATATACAACGGGCCTGACGGGGAGAAGGGGTATTATGATTAGCACAATAATACTTGACCTTTCGGTAACAGTAAATGTCACTGGATGCTGTACAAAGTGACTATAAATGTTTATTTGTTATCAAATATTAGAGAACGATGGGAAACACGACGAGAGCAAAAAAAAAATCTCTCGGAGATAACAGTTTTCAAGTCATATCAGTCGGAATTATAATAATAGATAAACTATAAACGTTTACCCACAGGTCAATACAATCGGCATTATACCGTCTTTAAATTTTTTTTTTAAAAATCTTTTATTAAAAAAATTCAGATTTTTTTTTAAAATGATGTAACATTTTTCTAATTTGTGTTATTACTAACGACGGCCGAACTACATAATACGGATGTTTTATCCTGTATCTAGATACCTGTAATGATAATAATAATAACCCTAATTGCCTGCTATTCCTCCACTCCATTTGCTGTTATAAAGAACAACTATATGGCTTATAATATACACATCTTGTCATAATAGATATTATTAAACCACCAGGAAAAGTTTTTTTTATAAATTTATTTCGCTTTACCCACTGAAGGTGTAGTGTAATAATTTGATAATTTCTATATTGTACTATATGAATATACAATATACACATCCTGTCATAATAGGTATAATTTAACCACTAGAAATAGTTTTTTTTTAAAATTTGTTTCGTTGTAACGCAAAAAGTTATAACCAGCAATAGTAAACTGACGCGGTACCACTTGTAATTTTTTTGATCACGCACTTTTAACTATTATTGTTATTTCAATTGATAATTTGTATACTATTAGAAAACCTATATATATATATACACATTATTCATAATTCCTCTAAAATTGACTTATATTAAAATTCATTTAGTAGGTATGTGTATTATAGCCGTAATGTAGGTACTCCAGTGCCTATTATAGTAGATGCGTATATACGAAGGACTTACCTCGCAAGTAAGTTTATTGAAAGAAATGTACTCGCAGCCTAATTCTCTATAATCTATATTCGAATAGACTTTTAATTATACAAACAGTTTGCTGAAGTCGCCTTATCGTTTCCAACAATTAAAGTTGACCTCTAAAACAGTTTTGTTTGTTCAATCTTGACTCATCATCTGCGCAAGTCTTATAAATATTATACAGTGACGCGGGCCAGAGAAAGTGGGAAGATATAATAAGGACGTTTAAGTTTCGACACGAATTATAACACATAGAACAATGCAGTAGCTATTATTATTTATAAGTATTTTAACCTCGGTTATATAACGTTTCAATGATACCGTATAGTTCAGATGTGACGAAATAGAGAGCGTTGCTTTTATGTTCCTTATATAGTAAGAAAATCGTTTTTAGTACGAGTGCTATAAAAAATATTTCATTTGTAAAGTCGACTCGGTATGGAAACTATATGTCTAAAGATGTAAATGAAATTCAATGAAATTCAGTATATTATAAATTATGCCACATATACATCACACCACAAATTGTAACCAAAAATCAAATATAATTTTTTTTTTGTTTGTCATAATATTACACAATATTATATTCTGACCTGTCCAATACTCACTGTTGGCCAAATTTTTAACTGACCGTCTGGAATATTCGCTACTGATTCGATTAATACCCCCGTCTGTTTAACTTTGGTATAATATTATGTGTATTTTATTCATATATTTATTTAAACGAGCTATGTCCATTGAAAATAAAATTACAACGATCGTTTTGTAATAAATCTTACATTGCAAAAACATTTTTAAGAGTACATACTGTTTCGTAAATAATCGATAAATTTATAAAAAAATAACAAATATCCAAAAATAAACACTTTATAATTCAAAACGTAGTTATTATAATTTTTATTCGCAAAAATCAATTAGATGTACATTTTATATTATGTGTGTGTGTGTGGTTCTGTGCTTACATTAATTATTTGAAAATGCAATTTAATTAAAAAAATTAAATGGCTACTGTTAAAGCGACGTGACGTATTACTGTAACAATTACAAACACACAAACTGAAACACATAAACGTATATTTGTAATATACATACGTCCTTTATATTCCGACGTTTCTGTATTCGTATTATATTATCAGATTTCATTTGAAAAAATAACGCGATTGCGAAAAAGAAAAAAACTTATTCTCGTGAACAAAATTAACAGCGTTATAAGTTTCTATAACTAACAAAGAAATGCGCACAAATAATAATAATATGTTATTGGTACAATATGGTAAGAATATTTTTTGAAAGACGGCGCGTTGTGTATACAATTTAAATACAAAGTACCCGACACCAAATTGTACTATATCATGTATTATTATTATACAATATGATATCCTTACGGTGTTTTATCGTAATAGAAGAATACAGTGGTACATTTAAGGAAGAGGGGAGGGAAAATGGAACAAAATATGCCCCAAGTGGAACATTTTAGGGGTGGCGAAAGTGGCGAATCGCGGTCTAGATGAGAATACTATTGCACTCTTCATAAATTAAGGATAAAAAGAAAAATAATACTTATTTTATTTAATCTACCTCCCTAAAACCTAAAAACGTTTTTAAAAACGTAATTTTTGTGTCGTATTAATGTTATTCGTGAAAGGAGGAGAGGAGTGGTGACGTCAAATTTATTTCGGCCGGGACGCATATATTTTAAATACGCCACTGGACAAATACATATACAGTAGAACCCGTTTAAGACGCTCTCGCTTAAGACGATTTCCCGGCTAATACGCTCATTTTTACGAGTCCCTTGATTTTGACAACGTTTAACATGGAATTAACTCTGGATAATACGCTCTATGTCCCCGAATAAGACGCTCGCCTTGTCAGTTATATTAATATAAAAATACATCGTATATACGTATCACTAATAATAACTAAATAATAACGATAACGAATAATGTGTACGTGTTAGTAGTACTGGTTTTCGGACGATAAATATTGATGATTAGATACGACATACTACACAGTACACATGGCTATTCACGTAATCGGAATGTAACGTAACCTGGCCCCAGTTAACATAAGTTAGTGGTTGTATAAAGACTTATAGTAAAGTGTAATTTATTTTATCCTCTTTAAGTGTAAATTGTTCGAGTTAAATTTTAAATTATGGCTGATCGTGGAGGAATTAAACGAAAAGTTCTTTCTGTTACTGAC
>JACXSJ010000313.1:0-16587 GCA_014851325.1 Pentalonia nigronervosa
ATTTTTTAATAACTTAAAATGCATTTGCCTGCAGACTTATGTATTATTCTTTTATTTTCTAAATCTAATAAATATTTTAATCCTATTAAATTCATTAAAATATTTTACAATTTCGATATTTATAAATACCCATTATCTTGTATTTATTTACTATTTTTTTTTTAATTTTTTTTTTTATGAAGGCGGAAATTAGACTTCAGTCTAATTTTTTCTTCTATAACTTTAAATTCATTAAAATATTTAACATTTGCGATGTTTATTAATAACCAATTTGTAGTATAAATTTACTTTTTTTTTAATTTTTTGGTTTTAAGAATCTGGAAATTATACTGCAGTTTAATATTTTTTCCTATAACTTTAAAAACCATAAATTGGAAAATTTACACGGGCTTCCGATTTAGTATGCTTGTATTACATTTTTCTTACACCATTGAATTTTTATGCAAATTAAAGAAAATGCATTAAAAGCGTATTAAAGCGAAGCCTTGTGTGAATTTTCTATTTGATGTATGTACAATTGCTTATTCTTCTCAAATATTATATTTCTAATATATATTCCAATTTTGTTACAAATTCAAATCTTTCAATAATATATAACAAATTACCCATTTGTGCCTATATTTATATTCCAAATTAAATCTTTGCACATTCCACAATTTGTTGGAAATTATATTTTTTGGTTTAAAATTATTATAGACTATAGTACTCAAAAAACTATTATCATATATGACTAGATTTCTCATTCTTTATTTAATCAAATGTCTATATTTCAACGGCATGATATTACTGGTATAGTTGTAAAGCAATGAATAATTCCTTGATAGTTCTCCGATTTTCAATAGAACATCGGATTAACATGGACGAAAGATAAATTATTATATTTTTCATTTACCAAGTTTTCTTTGTGTTGGAATTAAAATTCATATTCTGCATACACCAACTCAACTCAACGGTCGTTCTTCTTTCATAGCATTGAATTGCATTTTAGGTTATTAAATAATATCACAAATTATTTATATGAAAAAAAAATTGAAGGGGGACACTGGAGCCCGCAGGCAAATTTATTTTTAGGAGCAGAAAAAAATTTTTAAATTACAGAAGAAAAAATTAGACTACAGTCTAATTTCCAGATTCTTAAAACCAAAAAATTGAAAAAAAAAGTAAATTTATACTAGATATGAGTTATTTATAAAAATTGCAAATTTATAATTTTTTATTCATTTTAATAGTATTTAAATTTTTATTAGATTTTAATAATGAAAAAATAAATACATAAGTCTGCAGGCAAATGCATTTTAAGCAATTAAAAAAATATCACAAGTTTATAATATAAAAAAAAAATTGAAGGGGGACATTGGCGCCCGCAGGCAAATATGTTTGAAGGAGCAGAAAAAAGGTTAAAAATAAATTTTGAAGTTATAGAAGTAAAAATTAAACTGCATTCTAATTTCCAGATTCTTAAATGAAAAAAAATAAATAATATAAAATATTTATATTAGTTATTGGTTATTTATAAACATTGCAATTGTAAAATTTTTTAATGAATTTAATAGGATTTAAATATTTATTAGATTTAGAAAATAAAAGAATAATACATAAGTCTGCAGGTTAATGCATTTTAAGTTATTAAAAAATATCACAAGTTATTTAAATGAAAAAAAAATTTAAGGGGGATACTGGCGCCCGCAGCAAATTTGGTTTAAAGCACAGAAAAAATATTTAAAAATATTTTTAAAGATATAGAAGAAAAATGTAGACTACATTCTACATTATGAGCGATTTTATTAAAAATGTGAAGTTAAATACATCATTTGGATGAACTGGAGTGATTTTATCAATTTTCAATCGGGCGAATGTCCTGAGCTGTCATGGCTGATACAATTTGAATTCAATGAAAAACATTACATACGATTCAAAAGCAAAATTATCCTAAGCAGAAACTTTGTCAGTCTATATTTCTAAAGCTTATATAATATTATAAAGCTTATATTATATTATATAGGTATTTATATTGCTAATAGTTAATAATAATTTATTTACTAATTGTTATAAACTCATAATTAATAAGGTATAGATTTAACAAATTTTTACAAATAATTTGAAAATTTTCGTTAGTCTATATCATATTATTAACTAGATGATAAATATAGGTACTAGGCAGTACTAGAAGCTTTAGTCATACTTTTTCTTCCAGTGTAAGTCTCTCCAAAATCATTAGAACCCTGTTCCTGCGATGAGGCTCTCGTTTTCAGTCAATTTAATCTTAGTTCGTGGTTATAATTATATTATATTTTATTTTGAATATTATTTGACTTTCTGTCAACTAAATATAACAAAAATTATATCATATTATGTACATTGTATCTACTTATTTGTATAATATTATCTTACATATTCACTGCTAATTTCATATTAGGCATTTTAAACTTTTTTTTAGGTACTTATTACTATAATTCTATGTTATAACTTTAGTTATAACTATCTTTATATGCTATCGTTTATTAAAACTTTCTAAATATGTGGGTTGCTACAATGCTACCAATTAGTGAGTTATGACTCTGAGCCAAATATTGGTGTATCACGGTTCATGAGAATTGAAAAGTTTATGGATTTTAAACTATATAAGTCTATTAACTATAAAGTATTATAAACACCTAAAATTTTCTGGAAACCGTTATACCATTCTTATTATTGATTTTGTTCGGATGACGGGTATTTTTAGTACGTTGTTATCAGTTATCTCAATATGGATGAAACACTTTTCGACCAAAACAAAAAGTTTAATAAATAATATACTTCAATACATAGAAACATATTAAAGCAAATTATTAAAAATTTAACTTATATAAAATGTGTATATATATTATTATTATTATATATATTATTTGTAAATAAATAATAATAATATATAATTTTTGTTAATAATTATTAAATGTATCTAATATAGAAAACTCTTTAACAATACGTATAACTATCAGTCTTGGTATATTATATAATAAGCCTATAACTTATGTATGGTAGTTGCCATCACAATCAAACTTGATGACCACTGATCAAATAATTTATGACAAATTAATAATTATATTAACAAAAATTAAATATTTTATTATTATTTATTTATATATTATAAATTTATACATATATACAACTTATATATATTTAATAATTTTCTATAATATGTTTTATATTAATAAAATTATTATATACCTAAAATGTTTATATTTCTATTTATTAAACTTTGTATTTTAGTCGAAAAGTTATTTGGTCGAAAAAGGAAGGGTACGATTTTAGCCGAAAACAGCAATGTCCAAAATATGACGAATTGACAACGAATATTAATGAACTTCTATCAAACTGCTTTTCTATTCACCAAGTCTGACTCCGATATGACGGAAATAAATTTTAGATAAATACTTTATTTTTAGAACTACTTTTTTGTCCTGTAACACTATAGGTATCGCAATAGAGTATCAGTGGAAAATTTGAATGATGGTGGTAATAAGATTGATAAACAAAACTTGAGGATGAAATAACATATTTAACTAATTTAAAGTTGTTTAAAAATATTGAAAGAATCAGGGATTATTTTTAAGATTTGGTAACAGTTTAGTTTGGTAATAGTTTATTGCAATTAAATTATACAGGTACCTAAGTTCGTTTCTTATTTGTACAAAAAAAATTAATTTTGATTATAAATATAGATATTAATTATTGACTTATCAATAATAATATTTTTAATATTTCAGTGGATCCATCAATTTTACAGATTTATCATAAAAACAAAGATACTGTTTTAAAAATTTGTTTTTTTTAATTTAAAATCTATGATAAATATTTCAGAAGAATTTTTTGAAACTCTTCAACATGAACGTCTTGAATAATTTCTACATTTTTTGGTTTATAAGATACATTCGAATAATCAACCAGTGTTCCACCACGTGCTTCACCGCCCATAACTGGCGTTAAATTTGTAATAATTGATTTTTTAATCAAATCCGGAAACAACATTACAGCTGCAATTAAAACATCACAAGGTGCCCAAATTGGAAAGTCCAAAGTTTTTGATTCTACTTTGTTTAAGAATTTTATAAATTTTGAATCAATACGACCAAGTACATCTTTTCTCCACGACTAAAACAATAAAATAAGTTATTTATACATTATTTAAAGTAATTTTTAATTTTGCATATTTTACCGATGATATATTAATTGATAAATTTGTTTCCCATGGTAGTAATAAATTAACTTCTCCTCGAGTTGAATTAAAAAGTATAAAATTACTCTCTGGATCCGCTCCAAAATTAAATTCAACACCTGGACTTATATTTCCAAGGCCAGTATCACTACCACCCATGATATAAAATCGTTTGACTTTATGAACAAATTGTGAATCCAATGATATTGCAAGTGCGACATTTGTGGCTGGTCCAATTACAAGTATACTCAATTTGCCTGGATATTTATTAGCTAAATCAATTAATGCAACTGCTGCATGCTTTGATCTATCAATTTTACCAATAATATTTTGATTGAATTTAAAATCACCAAATCCATCGTTACCAAAGAAATTATCAGATGTATGATTTTGAGTCAAAGGTTTGTTAGCACCAGAATAAACTGGGATCTATGAAAAAAGTTTAATCATTTTATTTAAAATTTATGTCAATATTTTTTTTTTTTTTTGTTATAGTTACTTTTAAAGTATTTGCTATTGTTAATGTCTTAAGTACATTTTTTTCGACATTGCTCAAAATGGTGTTTCCATAAGTGCAAGTTATTGCTATAATATTGAAATTCGTGTCACATTTTTCAGTTGCCGATAGGAGAAACAAAAGTGCCATTGCATCTTCACCACCAGCGTCTGTGTCAATCACAAGCTTATCACTTTTCACTCTAATAAAATCAATTAAATTAAATTCATACATTTTTATAGTTAAAATATGCAGACAAAACTGTTTCATTTATTTTAAATATTTAAATTATAATTTTTAACTTTAAACTGTATGAAAGTCAAAAAAAAAGTAAATTTACCTTTCGAATAAAATTGTCATTAGAATTAATCCAAGTGGAATTAATAATTCTCTTTTTGTCATCATTGTTGTGGGCTTATTGTCTAAACTCAAAAATAATAAATATGAAGCGAATTATACTTGTTAAAATCAAAAAGTGTAGGTTTGTCGTAGTTGTTAACATTTTAATTACATTGGAGGTTAGTAACTGAATCCGGTTATCTAATAAACACAGATACATGTTTTTCTTATTTTAAATTTTATTTGACAACACCTTAGATTTAGGGCTAGTAATTGTACCGTTTTGAGGTTAAAGATTGATATTTTACTCAAATATCAAATTTGAATTACTAATAATCATGAGGAATATTGACCTAATATGTTTACTAGATAATATTGTAAAAAAATGGTTTGTCAGGCTAAAGTATATTTTATATGATACTATTGCTGTTAAAGTAATATTCATTTCATTATTCATTATTTATTATACAGTAGGTTAAATATATTTTTGCCGAAAACATTGCATTTGAAAATGTTATTGTGTGTATAAAATATAATATTATAAAAAAAATTACAATAAGGTACTTTTTCAAGTACTCACGAATAATATTTTTAGATTACGACTAACATCGTTATTCATCGTTTAAACATCTAATTTCGTTCAATTATAAAATGTCTATAATATAGACAAAAATTTATCATGGTTGTTTATATAGACTCTATATAAACAACCATGATAAATTTTTTTTAGATTTCTTGGTTACATTAACTACTATAGTTATGGTACTATACTACTATATTAAGAAACCTTGTTTTTAATTTTTCAATCATATAAGCTATAATAATTTGACATTTTATCATTACAAAATATTTTACAAATGTTCGTTTATTTTGTCAAAATTTAAACTTTATATGTAGATAGATACCAATCATCCCGGCTCCCATCCCACAAATCAGCATATAATAAATTAGCCAACTCATTGAAAAAGGTTCTAGCTAAACATAAAACAAATGAATTCGTACAAAAATTGCAATCATTATCTAGTACAGATAGTAGTCTCTGGAAAGAAACCAAGCGAATGCTAAAATACAAAACTCCATCATGCCCACTAAAAAATGCAGACAATACTTTAGCTATCACAGATGACGAAAAATCTACTGTATTTCAATCTCATCTATATGAAACCTTCCAACCTCATAATGATATCCTTATTCCACAACACTTAGAAAATGTTGAAATATATCTAAACTCTCCACTACCACCCGCTCGCCCTGTAAAATACTTCACACCCAACAAAGTAAAAAACATGATAATTAAGTGCTCTCGTAAGAAATCTCCAGGTTTCGATTTGATAACAGCGGAAGTCGCTAAATGGCTGCCAAAAAAGGCTATAGTACTCCTAACCTATATTTATAACGCAATCATTCGACTTTCATATTTTCCATTAAGCTAGAAATGTTCACAAATAGTCATGTTTGCCAAGCCGGAAAAACCTCCAGATATCCCGAACTCGTATAGACCTATCAGTCTCTTACCATACCTTTCAAAAATCTGTGAAAAGCTAATTCTTAAACTTTGTCTCCTCATATACTTGAAAACAATATTCTTCCTCCTGCACAATTTGGCTTTAGAACGAAACATAATACGATTCACCAAGTCCATAGAATGGTTGATGCTATAAGTACATCTCTCGAAAAAAATGCTATTGCACAGCTGTCTTCTTAGACATATCCCAGGCCTTCGACAGAGTATGGCACGAGGGCCTTCTGTTCAAACTCCGCAATTTTTTACCCCCACCGCTCTTTCTTTTAATTAAATCCTACCTTACAAATCGTCACTTCTAAATACGTTATAGCTCATCAACCTCAAATATAACCCCGATTTCCGCCGGTGTACCTCAAGGAGCAATCCTCTCCTCCTTGCTCTTTAACATTTATGCCTCTGATTAGCCAACAACTCCAAACACCTCTGTTGCCGACTACGCAGATGATAAAGTAATTTTTTCAATTCACAGCGATCCAATTATAGCCTCTACTAATCCACAGGCTCATTTAAATTTACAATCCGAATGGTATGAAAAATGGCGTGTAAAAGTAAATCACAGCAAGTCGGTTCATACAACCTTTACCCTTAGACACGGCCAATGTCCAAATGTTTCAATTAATAACATACCTATCCCGCCACTCAATTCTGTTAAATATCTAGGTTTAATACTTGACCAAAAATTAACTTGGGCCAAGCATATAAGAGCTAAGAGATTAATCCTTAACGCTCGATCAAAATCGCTAAAAACAATATTATCAAAAAATAAATTTACTAACTTAAAAACAAAACTACTTGTATACAAAACTCTCCTTAAGCCAATATGGACATACGGGTTACAAATCTGGGGATCGGCCAAAAAATCAAATCTAAATAAAATTCAAGTCTTTCCTAATATTACCCTTAGAAAAATCACTAACGCTCCCTTCTACGTCTCAAATGTAACTCTCCACCAAGATCTAGGTATTCTACCTGTTATAAATGAAGTGAAATTATTTTACAAACGTTTTTTGACAGACTTGAAAATCACCCTAACCCACTAATAAAAGGACTACATACCTTCTCACTCCCTGGAAATCCACAACGTAGACTCAAAAGGAAATGGTGTCGTGACCATTTAAATTAAATATCGCACAATCACCCTAAATATAACGTCAAGTAAGTAAGTGCCACTAATGAGTGGCTTCTTCTTCAAGCAATTCATGTTTTTTTTATTAACTCTTATCGTATACGTTTATTGTGTAAATTGTATAGATTGTGTATGTGCTTTTGTAAAATAAAAAAAAAAAAAAAATGTTTATAAAAAAGCGTGTCTATGTACCTTTAAAACTTTTCAAAAATGTTTAGAAATAAAAAATAGGTATAATATCACTGCGTCAGAATAATGGCGTTTTGAATAATTTTTAAATTTTAAATTTGTTATACTGAATCATTTCGGTATAGGTTTTACAATATACCATTTCAAACCAGTATTGAAATCAATACCGTAATATAGATAATTATTTTCAATACTGAATTAAAAATACTAAATATTCAATACTAACCTAACCTAGGGAGAGGTGCATTATTATTTCACGGACGGTCATTTAAAACTTTTTGTGTCAATGCAGTTAGCCGTTGCGTAAATTGTCGTTTATATATTTCTTATGTACTAAAACACGTTGTGCTCACTCCTAGCTCACAAATTACAACCTAGGGGCGTCATTTCACATTTTTTCTTAGGATGCAAAAACAATATTGAAAATCTAAACCAATACAAAAGCCGCTCGATTTGTTTGCACAATATTCATAACAAATTTCATTCAATTAGTATCTTACAAATATATAAACAAATTAACAATGCAAGTGATACATTTTCATATAAGACTTTATATTATTAAGTTAAAATCCAGAAGAATATCATATAACATCATATATCACATAAAGTTCAATCCAGTTCCTTTCGGTATTTTGACGTTTCGATGAATTAGTTTATATCGTATTGTCGTACTTTCAGTAACCATTCGTTCGAACCATTCAATCGTATTATCAATGCGAACCATACATATATCTGCACACCCTTGAATCCCACAAATGATGTCCCTGTCACAACTTAAATATTAATTTAAGCTCTTGTTTAATTGAATATTTTAACCAATACATTATAATACAAACTATTGTGCAACATAACTCGATTTATATTTTTAACCTAAGTACATTTTTCTAACCATGGACTAGTTATAAATTAATACTAATATTAATAAATACAATATATCTTTTCGATTTACCTACCCTCTTGGAACGTAGCTTTTGTAGAGAGTTGATATTATAAATGACAATTAAATATGTTATGTTTCCAGCTTGCGATAACAGGCTACAAATTTACAGAACCTACACACATAATTGATATATAATAATTAACTGAAAAACAATCTTTTGTTTAAAACAAATTTATTTTAATTGATAACTAGAATTAATACTATATAGTACCTAAATCCGTAAATAATACATATTACTATAACATATGCTTTTATTTAATGAGATGTCATATTATCTATGTAAAAGTGCATAATTACTTGTATAATAATAAAATTCAATATAATCTATAATATTATGTAAATATTTAACATATTTATTTTGCCGCAGTAATAAAAACCATCTGTTACAATTTATGATTTCAAATATAATACAATTGTATACAGATTAAATAAATACATTTAGTTTAATTCATTTTTCAATAAAAGATAAATATATACATTTTAGATTCTGAGCAGAGCAATGATGAATTTATTGATTTTACAGTGATGTGAGTATGTTTTTTTATGTCTGATGTCATCACGTTTTGGGGCAGTAAAAGTGCTTCGATTTTCTTCATTAGCATCTTTTTTGAAAAGAAAGAGAATCTAGTTGGTTATTGTGAGAAAACATTTTTGTCTATTCCATACTTTTTTTTATAAGTATTTAAAGTATAGTAAATACTTCAGTAAATAATTTAAATTTCAACCAAAATTTAACAAAATCTCAAATGTTTGTAAGTTATTTTTTTAGTTAAAAATTTATAAAATGTACAGTTTTTTTAGCTAAGAATTGAAAATTTCAAGTTGAAAAAAACAAAAAAAAAAATAAGAAAAAACAGGAATTTTTACGAAAAGCCAATTTTTGACAAAATCGATTTTATATTTTGGTGTTACACAAAAAATAACAACTATAGATACTGATAGATTTTCACCAAATGTTTATATTTTAACATTTTCTATGTACCATAATTTTTTACTTAATGTTAAGATTATCATTTTCTGTACACCAAACAATTTAAAAAAGATTTTGACTCTTTTAGAACTAATTGTGGGCATATTAAATTTTTGATTTTTTAAAATTTTTTTTTATTATATTTGATTAAAAAATGTTTGTAGAACTCTAGTGTGTCAGTGTACACTTGTAGGTATGGAAAATGTACATATCTGTATATATTACGTAATCTCACATCCTAGTTATTATGACCATATAGTAATTAATTATCAAATGTTTCTATTTAAATATAGTTTGGTAATAGTATATTGTATTATTTGTATTGTAGAACACTGGTGCATTTGTGCACACATGTGCTATAAATGTGTATGTATCTGTATATTCATTGGGTCAAAAGCTTGAAAATTTAATACAAGTGGTTCTTCATAAGTTGTTATAATGGCAATTCAAAATTATTTTTAAAGATAAAAAGTCACATTTTTTTCAATAAGCATTTAAAGTTCAAATTTTTCCAAAATTTATCAAAATATTGAACATTTGCAAATTATTTTGTAGTCAAAAATGTATAAAATGTTTAAATTTTAGAACTAATAAATACAACTATTTTAAATTAAGGTTTATTGTAAATAGCTAATAATGTATTCAAAAAATATATAAAATCGTTAACATTGTTTCTTTTTATGAACTATTTAAATTCAAATTTGAAAAAAATTAGATATTTAAATGAAAAATAGTTATTTTAGTTACTTTTTTGTAATTTAATAATATTTTTAATAATTTTAATAGCAAATACAGTAGACGCCGCTTATAAGACTCACGGATCTAAGGTTCAGTCGCTTAAAATTGTCTGGAACGGTCCGGACGTATCCAAATACATTAAAAAAAAAAATCGGTTACAAGACTCAACATTTCGGTTATAAGACTCAAATTTCGTAAAATAAATAGTAGAAAATAAACTTTTTTGGTTATAATTTAGAAATAAATTAATATTGAAAAATTAAATAATATTCGTGTTGATTATTTCTAGTTTCTATTGGTACTTTATAACGTATAATAATTTTTATCGCAGATAAAAGTTCACATTTATCGTAATGATTATCGTTATTATAGTGTACTGATTATCTGGCGGCTGCACAATTATGGTAATTACGGGTACATAAATA
The DNA here is from genome assembly GCA_014851325.1 of Pentalonia nigronervosa. Taxonomy (NCBI): domain Eukaryota; kingdom Metazoa; phylum Arthropoda; class Insecta; order Hemiptera; family Aphididae; genus Pentalonia; species Pentalonia nigronervosa. The sequence continues at coordinate 10,944 of JACXSJ010000313.1, forward strand.
CACATACGTACACGTGCACATGTACATACGAAGTTATCATTGTAGTCAACGGTATAATTGTTGTACAATGAACTATCAGTCGCTATTCGAATTTCAACGCGTGCTTTTTTTGTTGTTAACATGAATGCTATCTAACGCGATGTGCTCTTAGTTAGAGTGACAAACTAGACATTTTCAGAAAATATGATCAACTTCCAAAAATGGGACAACGAGATGCAGCAGTTAGGCTGAACATTTTACAATCGGTATTGGGTAGAATATTGAAGAATAGGGAAGACATTGAATGTGAAGCATTACAAAATGAGTCGTAGAGTCGAAAAAGGAAAAGATGTGGAAAGAATGATACTGTTGAACGTGCATAGAAAGAATGGTTCGTAAAAGTTAAAAATAAAGATGCTCGCGTGCAGGTCCTTTGCTTTGCCAAAAAGCTGAAAAATTGGCAGAAAAAATGGAGAAGGTTGACTTCAAAGTGACAGAGGGGTGGTTCCATCGGTAGAAAAAAAGAGAAAACATTTGTTTCCAAAAAATGCACGGAGAACAAGGTGACACAGATTTTACGGGTTTCACATTTTTGGCTAGAAAATGAATGGCCTTCACTCATCTCCAAATTTTCACCCTCTGATGTGTTTAATGCTGATGAGACTGGCCTGTACTTTAGAGCACTACCTGAGCATACTTATGTTCTTTAAAATGACGAAGCAAAGGGAACAAAATCATGTAAAGAATGAATAACGATCTTGTGTTGTGCCAGTATGACGGGAGAAAAAAAGAAACTGCTTGTTGTCGGGAAGAGTAAGCAACCTCGTTGTTTCAAAGGAGTTAAAGCTTTACATGTTGATTATACAGCGAAGAAAAATGCATGGATGACTCAAGAAATCTTTAGTCAGTGGTTGATCAAATGGGATAATGTACTAGACAGAAAAATTGTACTTTTAGTAGACAACTGCATGGCTCATAATGTAAGTTTAAACTTGAAAAATATAAAACTGGTTTTTTTTACCGGCTAGTACCACATCACTTATTCAGCCTTGTGATCAAGGAATTATTCGTACACTTAAAGCTTACTATAGATTAAAAATGAGAAAAAGGGTAATCACTCTCATTGATGAAATGTTTGAATGTGAGTCAACTTCGACTTTAAAGGCTAATAACCTTTCCAAGAAAATCAGCATTTTCGAGGCCTTACACTTTGTCAACGAAGCGTGGAATAATATTAGTGATGTGACTATTCGAAATTGTTTTCGTTACGGAGGCTTCGTCAAAACTGAGGAAGAGGAGGAAGAAAAAGAAGATGACCATAGTAAAGACCTCGCTGACAAAACATATGAGGATTGAATGGATATAGATCGTGATCTCCAAACTACTGAAAAGTATTCTGAGGACCAAATTTGTCAGTTTATTATAAATGAAATCACCAATATCAACGATGAGGAGAATGACGAAAGCGATGAAGAAGTCGACATCGTAGTTAAACCACCATCAAATAAAAAGGTTCTGGAGGCTTTAGATGTGTTAAGGAGAGCTATCCATCACCGTGGTAATAATTTTAATATACAATACAAGTACGAACAGTATATTTTCGGAATATTAGAACAAAATAAAAAACAAACTAAAATTACAAATTTTTTTCAAAAATAATTTTTCAAAATAAATAATAAATACATTATATGTACATACATCCTTTATAATTTTTTATTAATGTATAATTTTTATAATATTTTTATATGTAATATTTACCTATTATAATTTTAGTTTTTTTTATCAGGACTATTAAATTTATTCAATAATAAAGTATGTAATATGTAATATGTGTTAAAATATTAAAATCAAAGCAAAATATGTAGTAAAATAAAATTTATAAATACGTAATTAATTTTTTTTTCCACTTCGCCTATAAGATTCATTCGGTTATAAGACTTACTTTGTGCTAGTCTCAAAGTGAGTCTTATAAGCGGCGTCTACCGTATATCATGAAATATACCTAATTAGCAATTGGGCTGATAGAACGTTTTCGCTCTGAATCATTTTTCGTATACAATGATTTTAATATTTTATATCATTGAATTTAAATTTAACATCCATAACTGTGACCCACTTGATGTTAATAAAATAAAAATGACACGATATAAATCAAGGTCGATTTATAAATTCACCTTGAAATAAACTATATAGAGTATGAGTATCTCATTAGGCTATACAATATTTTTGTGCTACTCGTAAAACAATTTATTAATACAATTTATTACTAATACAAGTAGGTAGTACCATGGTTAAATTTAGCTATTGATACAAATAATCAGTACAATAATGTTATAAAAAATTATACTGATAATAATCCATACTAATATAGTATTATTATAAATGTGGAAGGAAGTCTGTTTGTTACGTTTTCATACCAAAACCGTTGAACTGAATACATAATCAGCTAAACTGAACCGCTAAACCAATTTTGATGAATATTGGTATATAGATAGATAGAACCTTGGAGAATAACATAGGCTACTTTTTGTCGTGAAATTAAAACTTGATGGGGATGAAATAGATGATAATTTGTGTATTTTAACTACTAATTATCGTACCAGTAGCGCCATCTATAGAAATATTTGAAAAGTTGCCAGAAAAATGAAAAATTCTGGAATACCTGAAATTGCTTTTTTTGATGTGATATATTTATAATCTCTGTTTATTTATAACGTTACCATCTATTACATATTTCATTACTATTATATTTAGTAGAAATATGAAATATACATTTTTATACAAATAAATTTATAAAAAACAAATTTTGGCACGGTCCACCGTCGGACCGTCGTGATATTTTTCATGTACCAAATTCTGATTTCACTTACTTACGCATCTCGTGGAATTCTCACCTGATGATATACTAATCGCATACTGTCAGCGATTCGACAAATGGCTTATTTGCATGTAAATCATTTGAGGTTAATCTTAATTTAATCTTTGGCTCCAACAACGCCGGGTAGGACAGCTAATAATGAATAAAACCAAAAAAAAAAAAATAATAATAATAAAAAGGTTATACAAAATATAAAATAATAATAATTAATTCATTTTATAAAATAGAAAATTAATAGTTAATTATATTTAAAATAATTGTATTGTGTAAGAAATCACTATCAAAAACGTATCTATAGTTCCTTTATTTCACGATTTAGTTTACCGTAATCTAATAATCCATATTTGATAATTTTACAAGCTTATAAGAAAGACAATAAAAATTTTTTAAAAAATTGTTTTTTTTTAATTTAAAATTTATGATAAATATGTCAGAAGAATTTTTTGAAACTCTTCAACATGAACGTCTTGAATAATTTCTACATTTTTTGGTTTATGAGATAGATTTGAATAATCAACCAGTGTTCCACCACGTGCTTCACCGGCCATAACTGGCGTTAAATTTGTAATAATTGATTTTTTAATCAATTTCGGACACAACATTGCAGCTGCGATTAAAATATCACTAGGTGTCCAAGTTGGTGATTCTTTAGTTTTTGATTCTACTTTATTTAAAAATTTTATAAATTTTGAATCAATACGACCAAGTACATCTTTTCTCCACGACTAAAACAATAAAATAAGTTATTTATACATTATTTAAAGTAATTTTTAATTTTGCATATTTTACCGATGATATATTAATTGATAAATTTGTCTCCCAGGGTAGTAATAAATTAACTTCTCCTCGAGTTGAATTAAAAAGTATAAAATTACTCTCTGGATCCGCTCCAAAATTAAATTCAACACCTGGACTTCTATTCCCAATACTAATAACACTACCACCCATGATATAAAATCGTTTGACTTTATGAACAAATAGTGAATCCAATGATATTGCAAGTGCGATATTTGTGGCTGGTCCAATTACAAGTATACTCAATTCGCCTGGATATTTATTAGCTAAATCAATTAATGCAACTGCTGCATGCTTTGATCTATCAATTTTACCAATAATATTTTGATTGAATTTAAAATCACCAAATCCATCATTACCAAAGAAATTATCAGATGTATGATTTTGAGTCAAAGGTTTGTTAGCACCAGAATAAACTGGGATCTATGAAAAAAATTGAATCACTTTATTTAAAATTAATGTCAATAAATGTATATTTTTTGTTGTCATATATATTTACTTTTGATTCATTTGCAATTGTTAATATCTTGAGCACATTTTTTTCGACGTTGTTCAAATTAGTGTTACCATAGGTACAAGTTATGGCCACAATATCAAAATCAGTGTCATTGTTGGCAGACACTGAAAGTACAAGCAAAATTGCCATTGCATCATCAGCACCAGCATCCGTGTCAATCACAAGCTTATCACTTTTCACTCTAGTAGAATCGATTATATAAATTAAATTCATACATTTTTATAGTTAAATAGTTAAAATATGCAAACAAAACTGTCATATAATTTTTAATGTTAACAGTATGAAAGTGAATTTACCCTTTGAATAAAATTGTCATTAAAACTAATCCAAGTGGAATTAATAATTCTTTTTTTTTCGTCATTGTTGTAGGCTTATTGTCTAGATTAAAAAAAAAATAAATATGAAGCGAATTACTCGTTTAATCAGAGAACGTAAGTGTGCAGTATAGTTTGCATTTTAAAACTTACATTGGAGGTCAGTAAATACTAAATAGGTAAATATATTTACAAACTCAGAAACTCGTTTTCTTATGTTCAATTTTATTGGACAACACCTTAGATTTATGGTTAGTTAATTGTACCGTTTTGTGGTAAATATTGATGATTAATTTAAATATCAAATTTGAATTTCTGATAATGACCAGGAACATCGATCTAATGTGTTATATTAAGTAATTAATATAATATATATATTTTATATACATATACATACATAAATACATATATATATATAAATTAAAGGTTATGTAATGTGTACCTAATCACAAGTTATTTATTGATATTACAAGGCTATGCAAGTTAACTATTTTTTTTAACTCGTTAAGTTAAATTGATGCAGACAAATGTAACTTAAGTTTAAATTTAAAAATTATTTTTTTTTTTTTTTAACTTGTAAAAGTTACAAGTTGACTAGAAAAATAACATAATCAAAAAAAAAAAAAATTAACCGAATCCCATTTTTACAAAACGCTATATTAAATGTTAATTATGATTTTATTTGTCTAAGCGAAAATAGGTTGAACACAAATGTTTTTTTATGCCGAAGTTGGATTTATTAATTATAATTCATATAGGAAAGATCGTAATTTAAGTTTTGGAAAAAACTTAGCTTGTAAGTGAATTAATTGCCATAAATGAATAATAAGCTGTGAATTATTAACTGTTCCCGTTGTTGCTGGAATTCAGCAATTATTTTTAAAAATTTCATTTAATAATATAAAAATTATTTTAGGTTGTGTTTATATTACACCAGATACATCCTCTGATATACCCAATTGATAGGTCAAAGCATACAATTTCAAATATTATAAGAAGTATTTACCTTTTTTCCATAAATAGATCATATACTAGATTAACCTACATATAAAATTTCGAGACGCAGAGAAATGTCTATTATGAATATTAAAATTTTAGATTAAAGTCTGATGACATAAGGTCGGCAGGTAGCGAGGCGATAACAAACAATTACCGGAATTA
>JACXSJ010000313.1:16687-32895 GCA_014851325.1 Pentalonia nigronervosa
TTTATGAAAACTGTGCTAAGCCAAATAATCAATATAATAATAATATTGAGCTATCATAGTTATATACTAAAAGCTAATAAAAAAAAAAAAAAAAAATAATAATAATAATAATAATAATAATAATAATATAATATAATAATAAAAATAATCAGTAAATTATTTATAATATAAAATGTTATAGTAATTAAAATATAAGTGAAAAAAATATCAATGAATTTTCATTATTTTAAAAACATCAAATTAATTAAATTTCTCTTTTGTCATAACTTAACAGCATTCAGCATTAGAGGTGCTTGTAAATTATATCATATTCAATTTTTTTAAACATTTTTTCATGCAAATTATACTGGGTTTTTTTATTACCCCAAAAAAAAAAAAATGAAAATTTCACTAGTACATTTTTTTACCTGAAAAAATATATAAATTCCACAGATTTTTTTACCGGAAATACAATTAAAATTAGGTATGTAGATACTAATTATTTTATCATTATTTTTATACAGATTTATAAGTTATCACAATATATATATTTAATAGTTTTATCTTTTTTTATACTAGTTCAAAAAATACATAATAATTAATTATGAATACTATAGTTATTTAAAATAAAATAAAAATTAGTTATATTCGGCGAGTTTTACCATCGGTAGAGTTTACATTGAAAAAGGCTTAATAAGATCGCAATCGATGGAATTTACATGTGTCCGTTATTAGATATATATTATTATTCGGAATTAAGTAAACCTTACCTACGACAATCTCTTTTTTTTATGTAATTAAATTAATGTTTATACACTATTTATTTAAATTTATCAATACAATTTGAATGTTAATCAAAACGTAAACTATCTATGTGGTGTTTGTTCGGGCGAGGATTATGTATAATATTGTGCATTTAAATATTTATGAAAAGTTTGAGGTCTGTTAGTGGTTCTAGCGTTGTATTTGTTGACGCTTACTAAAGTAAACGCACATTATATGAATTATATCTATTTCAAAAAGTATTCTTTTTGTTCTTTTCTGATTACTTTATTTCAGAGGTTGGCCAACAGGTCGAATGCGACTCACTTTTGCACAAGCAAATTTATCGTTGAATAATTAAATAAACATATCTTATCAAATAATAATAAGTTAAAAGTAATAATTTGTAATTAAATATGCGTGTTGTGTAACATAGTAAAATTAAACTCTATTATTATTTATATTATTATATTTATAATTTATTCTAAATAAAAGAGATAAAAGAAGTGTAACATATACATGTTACTAAAATATATTTTTGTTTATTGACAACCTTTTTTTTTTTTGGTCGATTGCAACAACCTAGAAAAACACATAAGTCGATCACAAGACTATTTAAGTTAGCAACCCTGGACTTAATTTGGCTTGGTAAAAAAATCACCAACAGCCTTTCATTTAGGTATATAAGTATTTAATTTGATTTTCAACGTAAAATGTTTTCAGAAGTTACCTAATTATTGTGACAATTTAAATTGTGAATATAATGATTGCTGTAAGTTGTAACATTAAATTTTCGATTTGTACATCTAATGTGAAAAGTTCAGTCTTTTGATAGTTTATTTTCACTCAGCTCATAACCCATGTATGTGTAACACAAACTGTTTCAAACGTACTCGTGCTGTCTATTCTATTATAAAGACTAAATAGCCCGTGACACGAAAATTTGCGGTTGACCGTCACGATCCAAACGGACTTGCCATGATAGTGGTTATAAAAATCATTTGCCGCGCTTTTTCAAATATTTGTACAATATAGATACGTTATCAATTTAACATGTTGATAAACATAATTTATGCTGGCCTGCTCTGGCGACACGTCTAAACATTGTTGTTTGACGAGCACTTTATATATTTTATGCATCAACTTCAAAATGTATTGAAATATTTTTAATGGAAAGTGTAAAAAGACAAGACATTGATCATTGTGAATACATAACGAAGATGATTATATGGGCATTTACAAAATCTAATTAAGGGTAGATTAAAATGTGCAAAATGCATTATAAATGTTTCTACTTTTCAAAATGGATAAGTTAGTGTATCTATAAGTGTGTGCTTGAATTATTAGTAGGGCTAGGATTTATATGCAATAAAAAATGATGAAATATGCATTTGTTTTATTAAAAATATGCTAAAATAAACCATATAAATATTATTAAATAAACACATTTTCTCAAACTTTTTTTCAAATACCTATTACTCTAAATAAATATGTTAAATTACGCCAAAATAATATGATAAAATTAACACTTAATACAAAAACATTAAAAAAAAATTTCTAAAATCTATCAAATTATTAAAGTTATTCATATTAATTACATGAAACAATAACATGGTGTTTACCAAAAGTGAACGATCTTTTGTTTGACCTTAATAAATTCTTATATTTACTAAAACTCCGTTCGACATCACATGACGTAATTTTCAAATATTTAAATGTTGTTACTTCTCCTGGAGTCATATTTGGCAAATCTTCATCTAAATTGTTGTCGTTTAAAATGTTACGTATCCTAAACATAGATTTTAGTTCGGTATTTTTTTCTAATACATTTTTTTAATTTTTTGTCAATTTTCTCAGCAATGGGTTCTTTGTTTTGACTAAGTTTAAATTTGGTGTTTTCAACGATTTCCAAACACTCATCAAGTAAAAATTCAGCGTACGAATTTAGGAGATAGAAAGATTTAATTACTTTTAAGTAAGTATTTTTTTTGCGATAAAATTATTTTTAACAAAATATAGGTATCATAAAATATGCATTTTTCGCGTTTTTTTTTAGTTAAAATATGCAATAATATTCATTTTTTCAAAATATGCAAAAATATGTAAAAAAAATGCCATCATTTACATCATCATGATCTGATTCGTAGACATTACTAAGAAAAGTAATAATAAGAAGTTGCAAAAAATACATACTAATGCATATAAATCCTAGCCCTAGTTATTAGCAATTAGAATTTGTGTGAACGTATAATGGTACTATCGGTCTAGAATTAACTACATGGTATTTATTGAATACTATTGGACATTTGAATATATAAAAAGCCAATGAGTATATCAAATCAAATTTTATAACAAAATGGTTTGCTTTCAAAACTATAAATCCACAGTTTAAATACAGACTTATAGATGAATACTACGAAATTGTTGAGACTTGAAGTTTGAAGAAGTTCAGACTTGACTCGATAAAAATTATACCAAAAATGTAACTGATCAATACGATTAGAACACATATATATATATTAAAACTTTCTAATAGATGACACTAACACTATTGTTGAAATTTAAAAATTAAATTTAGTAAATGTTGACAACTATATCAAACGATGTAATCATGAGCAATTAAAAAAAAAGGTCGGCAAATGGATACCACTCTGCTGCATAGTGAGTGTCGAGTGTGTCACTGTAATGGATGTATTAAATTTTAATTCAATGATCTAAAACCATTGTATACGAAAAACGATATATATATTTTAATATGATATTATTGTAATTAAAGTAATTTATTTTACTATAATACAGTAAGTTGATTAATTTTTGAAAAAATGTTGCATTTTAAAAGGTCATCCTGTGAATAAAATATAATAATAAAGACACTTAAAAAGTTTGAAGTACTCATGAATATTTTTAAATTACAACCAAATAACTAACATCATTATTCACTTATTTTTTTATTTAAATATCTAATTTCGTTCAAATTTGATCAGAAAATTTACCGGAAAAGATGTTGATGAAGAAAATCGAAACACTTTTACTGCCTTACACACACACACACACACACACACACACACACACACACTTCATTTTAAAATCTAAACGCATTGTGTACGAAGAACTATTCTAAGCGGAGACGGTGTAACAAACCGACAGAGTCGTTTTACATTTTATTATTTTATTTTACAAAATAGTAACAATTTTAACTATATGCATATTCACGACATCCAGTTTGTCTATTGATTCTTAGAAACGACAGTACACATTTCAACGACAAGTTTAATGTTTTGTAGCTGTTGAAATCAACCTGTTTTTGGATAAGGGCTTGGAATTATTTTATATTATTAAGTGTAATCAAAAAACCTAAAAAATATTTAAACATGGTAGTTTTTTATAGACATTTTTAAGTTGAAATTTGGACGAAATTAAATATTTAAACAAAGAATAACGATGTTAGTTATTTGATTTTAATTTAAAAATATTATTCGTGAGTGCGTGAAACTGTTTAAGTACCTTTATTATAATATTTTATACACACAATGACATTTTTAAATGCAATATTTTTGGCAAAAATTAATTTTACCTAGAGTATTATTAATTATAAAATTAATTACTTTAATAGTAAATATCATAAAATACACTTAGTTGTGTTGGCTGACAGACCGTCTTTGCTCAGAATCGTTTTTCGTAAGCAATGATTTTAAATCATTGAATTCAAATTTAACACATTCATTACAGTGACCCACTCAACAACTACTGTGTAGCAGAGCAGTACCCGAATATCGACTAGTTATAAATACAAGTCGTCTAACTATAGGACTTATAATATGATAAATGTATAAAATAAAAATAATGATTTGTTCGTTCTCACCATAGCATTGCGGCATAATACTTGTCGCTTCCGTCTTGTTGCCTGTTGTTGTACCTGTACAACACTGCAGCTACCAATTGACTGGATACCTTACTAAACGTTAGCATTTATTATATAATAATATAGACATGCGGGCGTTACAATCGACTGGATGATCTCTGGTTAAAAACACTGTTGAAACACTAATTATATAAATTGCACTATAAAAAGTATCAAAATAAAAAAAAAATACTTAAATATCTATTCAACTGAGAAGTAACCTCATGGTCTTATCTGCATCGTGGTTTTAAATAATAGTTCTCTATTTTTTGGATTGTACATTTTTTTTAAGTACTCAGAATTATAAATGTAACTAGGTTATCTCTTCAAAGTCTGATGGTTCTCACACTAATAGACTTCCCTCTTCATGTATACTCATGTTTTTTTAAAATTATACTCTACTATCGTACTGTATAATTTAAAATATTATTGCTAAAGACAATCTAATTTAGTATTTAATTATTAAAAAAAATGTAAATTTAAAGAGACTGTTTATAGATCAAAAAGAGTCAAAATATTTTGAAAATTATACTATGCATAGAAAAAGCTTGTGTATACATTTCTTGGAATTTTCAAGTATCTATAGTTATTCGTTTATGAATTATAAGAAAATAAGAAAAACGATTTTGTCAAAAACTGTTTGTGCGTATAAATTACTCTTTTTACATAATTTGTTTTTATTTTTTCCAATAATTAGGAAAAGTACAGGGAACTTTTCATTCTTGAGTCTTGACACAAATAAGTATCAACCCATAACCTATCGGAAAAGATATTAATGTAAGAGAATAAAAATACAGTAAAGTGTAGCAGTACAGGTTTATAGTTTGTAAGTGATATAGGAGAGAAATACGTAAAACATGGCTTGTATAGGGAGGCTAAGGAGCTCCATGATTCGTTCGATTATGATCTTTCTAAGAGAAAGATACCATGACAAGAACGCCCATTAAGTGGTGCAAGGGGATGCACGTCATCCCCCCCTATAGACACATGATTTTCCTTTATAATCATTATATTTTATTTCTATATTATCACCGTTTCGGTTCGTGCGAAAAAAAGGTTACTATATAGGTAATATCCATTGGGTATCATTTGGCTTACCTACCATTTTTGTAACGTATGTACACGGTTTATGTATTTTTATAATAACATCTGATAAAATAATTTATTTTTTATGATTGTCAACCCCTCCCTCCCTAGGTTTTGACAGATGGTCCTTGTGCTACGATGATCACTGCTACCTTCCATACTGCTTTTGTTAAACGGTGTAATAAATTAGTATTTGTATGTTTAATAAGTTATATTATGGACTATGAGTGTGCATAATATGTATTTACGCGTCTTGGTATCATTCAAGGTTGATTAGTGGCTTTATTTAATTATTTTAAAGGGTGCATATGTAAAATTATTCTAATATACTTTATTATATTCTTTGTTTAACGTGTACATAAAAACGTAATGTGAATATATTTAAATTCATTCACTTTGTTTGCAGTAGATATTTTTTAATACAAACATTATATACCTACCTATTGATATTTTCAATGATATATCCCTTCGTACTTTCTGGATATGCTCGAAGTCACTGTCACGTGTATAGATATACACGTATGACGTAATTCGATTTGTATTATTAATTTACGTGTTCACTTATTGAACTTACAAGATATAGAGAATAGAGGTGCACTTTTCTCTTACATTATTTTTATAATATTGAGGTAAATCGAAGTTCTCGAACACCTTTTTTAGTTTTATGTGAGTTAAGTTTTATGATTATTATCGTAACTATATTATCGTAAGCTCTTTAAAATGGCTACATTCTATTCTCTATCATATAGTCATTTACAGACAACGATTACAATCAGTATGTTATATGAGTTATAGAGCACTTAAAGTTATACTTAATAATACTTAATAATACACTATATAATAATTGTACTTAGATACTGATATTGTTTGATGATTAAGTTGTGAATTAATCCTAATTTTTAAAGATTCACGTTCGTGGCTACCATTGGGGACTTTTTACAGACACCGCGATTAAAATTCGAACGCAATTTAAGTTATGATGCGCTTCTTAAAACTATATTTATGATCTAAATAACAATACCATAAATATATTACCATAATAATTAATTGTTTCATGTTTTAATGATCAGAATTAATAAGGCGTGAGATATAGAGTTAAGTTTGATGAAAAAAAAACAAATAACAAATTAATTTGGTTAATAGTACAAGATAATTATAATCGTGTGACCATATACATACAAATTTGGACGTATTCATTTAAAGTGTAAAAATATATTAAAGTATATATATTGCTGGCGTGGACGAGGTGTCTTGAAAGCTTTTTACTTAGAAACTGGCTACTGTGTGCCTATGTAGATTTTGTTTGGTCTTTATATAGGATGATTTTAATGTAATTCTTTATATTATTGTCTATTGATGAGTATAGGTTAAACGGAACGTTAAGGGATGACTATGCACTCGTGGTTTTATGTAGTACCTTGTAGTATAAGTGCCACCAGTAGAACATTTGTGTTGTTTTATAGAACTCCGCACGTGTGCATTTGGTAAGTGTAATAATATGTATCTGTATATTTCACACCAATGGTATTATGGCCACATAGTAATTAATTATCAAGTGATTTTTGTTTTAAAATGGTAATATTTTATATTACATTGAAGTTTGAGATTAGAACATTTATACAATAAATAAATAAATAAATAAATAAACACATCATTGTAAAATCAATACATTCATTGTTCCGCTCACAATCTAAATTATATTGACTATAAAACAATATAATTAAACTAAAAGTTGCTTCATTATTTACACTTGGCTAATATCTTGAATTCTTGGATACTTTGTTCGTTCTGTTTTCTTTCATGTATTTGTTTTCCTACAGTTTTTGTTCCGATTGACGAGGTATTTAGGTATATTAGTACCCAAGGCTGTAACTAAAAATAAATTTTTTGGGGAGAGGTCTAATTTTTTTTAATAACTTTATTCTTAATACAATTATAGTCAATAAACTAAATTCACTACTAAAATGTATCTACTTTTAAAAATTTCGGGATGGGAGGGGGGTTCGGACTCCTGGATCCCCCACTCCTCTAGTTACAGCCTTATGAGTACCTAATACGATTTCCATCTTCAATCCCATCTAAAAAATCATCTAGACCACAGTTCAAATTTGCTGATATCTGAGACTCGATTAAATTATCATTTGTCTTTTAATTAAATCACATGTACCTAGCTATATAATCTCATTTTATAGTGTATTAAGTATAAGCCTGATAAATAAATCATGCAAAAACGTTAACTTAATCAATTCTTTAAATTAAATTATTGTTAAATAATTTTTTATGTACAGATGGAATTTACTAAAATTAATAAAGTTATTGATTTAATTTATTTATACCTTGTGTCACCGAGTCTTATAAATTTTAGTGGAGCGAAATCAAATTATGAATGCACCCACCAACCTTCCTACCATAATAATTTTAATTTGATAATTTTAGATCTCATTGCTCAAGCCGTGCCTGATTATAGGTGTATTGTATATTTGTATACATAGCTTACCGTATACGCACCTTTATACATCTCAACAACTTTTCTCGCAAAGTCTCAATAAATATTTATATAGTCTCATTTCTTCAGGTATTTTATTATAATCGTTACTGCAACTTACAAGGTAGATCGATTTATCTATAAGTTACAAACGTGGTTACTATAATCACTTTATAGCTTATATACATATTAAAAATATTAAACAAATTATTACATATTTATCTGATTATCTGATATCAATATTCACTAATCAATATACATAACCTTATTGACCACATTTTGTAAAAAGTTTTAAAAAATTATAAAAATATTAATTAATTCTATACAAGTACCTATATCGTCTTATGTGTTCTAATTCTAAAAAATTAGGAGTATACTAAAATATCTGAATATATACTTGATTTACTTAGTAACTCGCCTCCTTAAGTTAAGCATTGTGTATAATCAGCACCTAGTATAAATCATATTTAATAGGCAAAAAAACCCAAATTTGTATATTTTGTATTTTTGTTATAAAAAGTATTATGTCAAATTTGATTGGATATTAGTTTTAATAACAAACTTAGATTAATAATAATTATTAGGGCTAGGATTTATATGCATTGGTATGTTTTTTTTTGCAACTTCTTATTATTACTTTTCTTAGTAATGTCCACGAATCAGATCATGATGATGTAAATTGTGGCATTTTTTTGTGCATATTTTTACATATTTTTGCCTATTTTGAAAAAAAATGAATATTATTGCATATTTTAACTAAAAAAACCGTGAAAAATGCATATTTTATGATACCTATATGTCGCTAAAAGTAATTTTATCGCCGTACAAAAATAGTTAAAAGTAATTAAATTTTTCTATCTCGCAAACTCGTACGCTGAATTCTTATTCAAAGAGTATAATCCTACACTGACCAGTGTGTTCCACCATACATTAATACATTATTACGTTTCAGGGTTAGGTTCTGTTAGATTGGATAAAGGTGCCTTTACAGTTTTTTTTATAGTAGTATAGAAATCAACTATATAGACGGTATAAGCGAAGTAGATAAGATATTAGCATGGTTATCATTGGTTAACCACTAGATAACCACACGGTTCGGTTCAACCAATCATTGTTCCAAAATATTTTTTCAAAAAATCACGTTTTACAGCGAGCTGTGAAACTACTTTCAACCGTGGAAGATATACTTATATACTAACCATAAATTAAGATATCTTAACTCATGATACTTATTTAGGTATGTCTTAAACTGTGCTATTTACTTTGTTTTTTGCTACTACACCATAGCACTGCAGTAGTTCATGGTATTCAACATAGATAGGTATATATAATTTGATGAAGACTTCATAACGAAATAATTTCCATGCTATCAATAAGGTAGTTACTTCAGTCACTGGCCACTGCTGGCGCTAGTTCGAAATAAAACTACCAATCGCCAATCTTATAGATTTCAAATTCTTGCTGATAACGTACTTCGAGATAATAGCAACATTCGTTTAGTGTTTGTTACAAAATTTTAGTTATCAAACATGACTGTCGCACCACCAGACCTCTACCAGTCTACAATTGTAACAAAGTGTTAGTTAACTTAAAATAATAAAATAATTATGAAAATTTAACATTATTATTTTTCAAGTTGTATTATATAGTAATTTTTTTTTATTCAATTCAACGATCTAAATTCGACTACTGAACGAGCTGCTGTTTTGATCGCTAACGTAAGATCGATGTAGAGTATATTAGAATTTAAGTAGGTAACCGAAAAGAGTGGTTTTCCATATGAAATGATCCACGCTCATACATCTTGTGTCATTATTGATTTACTGTTTTGCTTTTGGGTGCAAGTGGAAAACCAACACATTTACACAGGCTTAATATAACCTTAAGGTTTAACAGATTGATTGTACAAAGATCTGGTCTGTTGTATGTCAATTTGGTGGAATTTAATTGTAATTTATTTGACAGCTATCATTCAAGAATGTGGAGATCCCATTCATTTATAAAACATTTAAAGTGGTTTAAATAAATTATTAATAACATTTAATATTGTATAATATGGATAGATACTGCAACATTATGTTAATATATATATATATTATTGACAACAATGTTATTGATTTTTAAATATCAATGTATTGTAAGATACCTATTAAGTACATGTTTTGTGATGTTTTCCTTTATTTCAATATTACCAAAAGTTTTTCATAAAACATAGCTATATTGGTTTATAAGTATAAATACTTACTAGGATACTTACTTATTAATACATACTTTACTGTCATAATTCTTGCAATAAAAATATATCAAGAACTGACTATAATAATGCTTTTTCACTAGACCAAATAATGATATCAATTACTAACACTCGTTTATTTAATAGCATTTCATAGGTTATGATTAAATTGTATGACCGACAATTGCTTGATTACTATTCCATTTTTTTTTTTTTATATAATATGTAATCTTTAAAACATTTGTTTTATTTAATGTGTTTACTTTGTTATACCTAATTTGTTAAATTATTTGATTATAATCACATGATTGTTATAAAATATTAATGATGTTTATTTGTTATCAATATTTTATGCTTCTAATTTAATTATTTAATCTGTTTTATCTGTTGATACCATTAACCAGCGTTTCTCAATCTTTTTAATGTTATGACTCTTAAAGTAGCTAAAAAATAAAGTCAGTTACCTAGTGACTTCCCCCCCCCCTTATAACTAAAAACTAATTTTAACTTTTATTTGTTTTACCAGTTACAAAATATATTATATTATTAACCATTAACGAAACAAATAACTAGTATATGAGAACATTTTGAGTGTGTATTTATTAATTGGTTAAAACACTCAAAATAATTTACTTTTATTTGTTTCTAATGTTGCATCACGATTAAACAAACATTTGAATATAGAACAATCACAAATATCACATTAATTTATACTTTTTACTTAAAACTTCATAGTTTTATATTATAAACTAATCTTTTCATTTTTCTAATTATTGTTATGTATTAATTTTTTATTTTTAATGTAAATAAAAAGTTGTTTTTCTACGTTAGTGTTTAATTATTTCTGACCAATGCAACCTTTCATCTAGGAGTTTGTGACCCCTATATTGAGAAACGCTGTCAAAGACCTATAAACTTAATTATTATCAGTTATTATAGTCATATGTATAATGTGTTTTATAGTAGTAACTACATAAAAAATAATATTTCAATAATAGTTTCCAAGTAAATGTGCATATGACATTTTATATTATTTTTATATTATTATTGTTTACAAAATATTCTTTAAACTTTATTTTTTTATTTTTGTTGGATGGATATTAAAATATTGTATTTAATTAAAAACTGATTAAAATTCATATGCTAAACAATATTATTTGGAATTTGATTTATTTGTAAACCTTATAATTTAATAATAATTAACTTTTATTAAATAATTTATAGGGAAATTAAATTATTAACAGTTTGTGACTGTAAAATATATAAAGATAAATTTATTGTGTTTTAGATAATGTATATTTGGATTCAAAGTTGATAAGTTATATAAAACACAAATGACTGGTGGAAAAGATGGGTTCACAGTTTTGGGATATATTGCGTCAGGGCATTTGGGCTTCGTTCACAGGAGGATGGTACTATGAACCGAAACACAGTATTTTCACTAACACATTCCATCTTTATTTATGGCTCATTTTACTTTGTTTGCCATTTTTTATACACTTGGTAATCTACTTACTTTATTTTTCTCTATAAAACTATATTTAATAATATCATTATTGTAAATTTGTTTCAAAGTATATATCAGAGATATTTATATGGATACTGTATTCAAGTATTGTAAGTTTGATAATCACAATCATAAAACTTATA
Source organism: Pentalonia nigronervosa (assembly GCA_014851325.1). Taxonomy (NCBI): domain Eukaryota; kingdom Metazoa; phylum Arthropoda; class Insecta; order Hemiptera; family Aphididae; genus Pentalonia; species Pentalonia nigronervosa. Next base: position 28,784 of record JACXSJ010000313.1, read on the forward strand.
AACTGGTCTTTGCATCATATGTTCGACACAACTGAATTCATTGTAGAAGACGCTAAAAAGAATAGAAGTTCTGAACTTGAAGGTCGTCGTCCTGCCCTTAAAGAACCAAACAAGTAATTATTTAAAAATATTAACTAACTTTTAATTATTTTTCTTTATTAATTTTGTAATTGAAAATAAAATGAGTACAATTTTTAGCATATTATGTATGGCTGCTATGTTTAAATTTAAAATATAACGTTAGTCCTGATATATTTGGATGGTTTTATACTTTTATCTAAAGGGATATTAGTCAATTTTTGTTGGTTTTCAGTTGATACAAAAACTTAAAAATAAATTTGTTAATCTAAAATGTTTTTTTTATTTATATTTTATTTGTATTTTTATACATTGTTTGAACCTACATTTATTTATGAATTATATTATTACTCAATTAATAAGAAAAAATATGTAAAAATATTAATTGAATATGTTATGTTAAACTTTAAAAAAGACATATTCTTTTGCATAAAAAAAATTTGGAATTTTTGATTTGTGCCTTGTTATATTTTAAAATACTTTGATAACTAATCTTCTTGTATCAAAGACTGTTGTACCATTCAATTGGATATAAAATTTTACACAAAATTAAGAAATAAAAAAAATTTCAAAATTTCATTTGTGCTTCTTTACATAAAAACTATCCATTTATTGATGTTGTGTTTTGTCAATATTAATCGTATGATCATTATTTTTATATATATAATGAGTTCCGCTTAATATGATCACATTATTTCAAGCCATTTTGATTCTATTAACAGGTTGATTTCATAGAACATTTTTTTTTTTTAATGTTTATATATTCATATGTATACTTAAAATAAAATAAAAAAAATAAAAATAATACACTTAAACAATATTACATTATATGTTTGGCGGAGTACGATGGGTGGCACTCTGGCTGATATAGTGGTGGAATGCGTGAAAAAGACGAGTTTAGGTCACTGCTTAGATGCTTTCTCTTGCTGGACATAGCATAGTTATTTTACTAGCTATATGTGATGTAGGAATGTATGAATTTCATATGCATCTATAGTTTTAACAGTACATTTTTGTATTGCTTTTCCATAGTATGTTTTCATTGTTTTTGATTCCCTGGTCAAAATCATGTATGAGTGATGTAATGTTTGGTGGTAAAAAATTCAAACCAATGTTTTGTAAATTTAATATTGGATGTGTTATATTAATAATCAAAAAGTAGTAAATTACATCTTGGTTTTATTTTTTTAAAAATTTGGTAAAAATAAGACTAGTCATCTAAGCATTTGAATAAAAATGGTAAATAAAATTTGTCTTATAAATTAATCAGGATGAAATACCGTTTAAGTGAGTTAATTATTCTGTACATAGTAATAATTATAAAAGGTCAATTTATCATTAGTAATATAAGATTTAATTTGGGATTTTCTTTTTTGATTACAATAATTACAAAAACGGTTAATTCTATAAACTAGTGATCACATTAAGCAGAACTCATTGTAATATTACTTTTCAGTGTACAAATAAAGGTATGTATTTTTTCCTTTATTTTTTATTACATTATTCGATAGTTATTTATGTTAGTTATCATTTTAAATATTATTAATTTTTACTGTAAGGTATAAAATTTCCAAAAGCTAAGTATGCAATTGTATTAAATTTTTAGAGAAGATGAAGGCATTGAAATGCAGATCCTTAATTTGGGGGTCCGTAGAAATGATCCTTCAACATCTGGATACCACCGAAATGAACAAAGTATGGACTATGCTTTAAATAATTTACTTGAAATATTAAATGTATGTTTTTAATAATTAATAGTTGGAGGAAGGCAAAGTAGTTCTACTAGCACAGATTCTGGATTGCATATCCAAGAAAAAATCATATGTGATTGGCCTATTAAAAGTTTAAGTTTGTCAATTACTCAACTAAAATAAAACTTAATTTTACTTATTTTAATCATAAAAATATTTATTTAGATAATCCACATTTTATTGAAGATAAACCAGTAGAAGAAAATAGTAATAGACGTTATGACCGTACGGGTTTACAAAGCTTTTCGGAAATATGGAAACATCAAGAAGAACGAAGTCAAGACTTCATTACAGTATCTGCTGTTAGTTTAAAATATAAATATTGTATCAATGTAAAGTAATATTAATAATTTAAAATTCATGTGTTAACTAGGACTGCTTCACAAATGAAAATAATACATTAGCATTAAAGAGAGATCCAAAGTGTGCTAGTTCAGACTATTCTACATCTAGTGATGTGTTTACCAAAGATAAAGGTATAAAAATTGTATAAACTGTAAATTATACTCTTAAAATAACAAATATCTTATATAATTATAATGTCAGATGTAGGAAGAACATCTAATTACCAACTTGTTCTTACATCAAGTGATATTGACTATCCAATTGTTGAACACTGTGAAGACCGTTGTTCTAGTCGTGGAATAATGCATACAACAATTGATAGTGATGATGATGAAGAAGCTGGTAGTAGATCACCTTTGTTAAATAGTCATGAAGAGAATTGGAAAAAAATATGTGCTGAAGTTAAAGGAATTGTTCATACTGAGAGTGATAATGAAATTGAGTTTATAGAAAAAAATAAACCCAAAGGTATGAAATATCTAATAATTTAAAATTCCATGTTGTTATATCTTTATGAAGCTTTAACAGGTTAATTATTTATTTAAAAATATAATTTTAATATATATTTGAATTGTATTTTGCATAAAAATAATTATTTTCAATTAAAATACTTTCGTTAATTTTTTATTAAAATACTCTAAAATTATATATTTTTGATTTATGTTTTAATATTTTTGAATATTTGAATGCCATTTTTTAATCTAATTATTAAGATTTTGGATAACTATTCATTGTAGGTAATATATTATATATATATTATATATACTTTTTTTCATTTAGAAATTGAGTTAAAACATCCAATGGAATCACCAGAAACATTAGGCATTGATTGGTTATTTGAGCACACGGAAAGTGAATCAGAATCTAGTGATATAAAAGGTAATTTTTACATTTGATGTTTAATTTTAATCTCTTTTTAAATATAAATATAAATCATAATTTTCAACATGCTGCACTAAGTAAGAAAAATGGAAAAAAATAGATCAATACCATGGCATTTTACATTGTCTGATGATGACTATACCACTACTTCTGAAGATAACAATTCTAGTGAGTGTTTAGACACACACAAAGGAGTTATTAATATTTCAATCATCATAATTTATACTACTTCTATGAAACCTTTTTTTAGAATTTATATTTAAAGTTTCTTTAATATTTTAGAAAATAAATCTGAATCAAAAGATGGAAGTAAGGAAGAAATTCAAACTCCAGCATCAATTGGGTTTGAAAACATGGGTGCTATACCAAAAATAAAATCTATTAAAGATGGTAAGATGTATTTCATATTAAATTATATCAGGTTTTTTTTTTTTTTTAATTTAAAAATTTGTATTATTAATTAGTTTATGATTTTTAAATTAATTTTTTTAGTAAAAAAATCAAATAAAAAAAGAAAAGCCACATCAACTCCTCATTTAAGTGTTAAAAATGATTCAGATAGAAAAAGACATCGCAAAACTAATAAAAATAAATCCAATGGTAATATAATTTTTCTTTAATACAAATTATACTGCAAGCCATTAGAGAATGCATCTTGCTTGTGTATATATTTGACAGAGCTCTACTATCTTGAGTACAAATTTCTCCACTGTATGTTAATGTAACGACGGTCATCATGTTTTGATAGAAGATACAGACTAGTTATCAGGGTGAGGGGTATTCAAGAATAGACACATTCTATGCGCAACTAAAGTGCATTCTCTTATGACACACAATATAGTATTAATTATTTAAACGACCATCCAACTCAAAAAACCAATAATTTTTTTATTACCCTGATTAATAGAATAGAGTTTAACTAAGATAACGATACCACTAAAATCCGTTTGTAGCTATTCGTTCGCTAGTCACGATGATTTTTGACATTGCGTGTGACGTCACGGATTCGTTCGCCGTGGCGGCGGCCATAAATAATACACGGCAATATTTATCCGT
>JACXSJ010000313.1:32995-165931 GCA_014851325.1 Pentalonia nigronervosa
TTAATATTAGACCGAAATGTGATATAATTATACGAATAGAAAGATTATGAGAAACTCTTATACACATTTGCTTAGGTTATTCGAAAAAAAATAAGTTCATTACCAGTTACTCTACGTTAAACCAAAAAATGGATAAATATTGCTGTGCGTTATATATGGCCGCCGCCGCCGCGAATGAATCCGTGACGTCACGCGCAAGACCGTAACTAGCAAACGGATAGTCACAAACGAATTTTAGAGGTATCATTTTTTTCGTCATTGTATGTACTATAATTTAAGCTTAAGACAATTTTTTGAGTTGGATGGTCCTTTAATATTTATGTATTTATCAAAAAGATGTAAGCGACATTTTTCTAGTCAATTGATTTTATACAACTATTGATGCACAATTTTTTCAATTGTTGGTTATAATTTTATGTTTGTTTAAATTGAGTTTAATTACTATTTAGAGACAATATACTAAAGCATTCTTGTAATATATCTGTACATTTATCATAAACTTAAATTTAAATTTTCAATATAGTTAGTTTACAATATAAAGAATTATTTTAAATGTTTTAAAAGTTAAAATATGTTTTAAAATGAATGCCTTATTTTAGTCATAAATTATTTTTAATCTATTGCTTGACAAATATTATTTAATGCTTTAAGATCCCCACTGAATTAATTTTAGAAATGTTGCTTACAATTCAAATTGTTATAGCCATTATACAAATTAGTATTTTTCAACATATTTAATTTATATTTTTATAGAATCTAGAAGATGTTTATGTGACAAGATTAAAAGTGATATGGAATGTGGTATAGAATCTAAAAGTTATCCTACTGTTACTGATGAATGGATTGATAATAACACTCTTAGTAGACCTGATGCGTGAGTTAATCTGCTTGTATAAATCTTTAAAATTGTATCTAATTTAACTATTTATTTTTTGGAGTTAAAATAACTGCAATTCTTAAGTATCTTAATCTTAAAGTGGTTTGTTGATTTGTTGAAAAATTAAAGTTGACATAAAGTTTATAAATTAAAGCGCAGGCCCAAATATAACTAAAGAATGGTTGATTCTTGGAACAGAATTATTTATTTTAAACAAATAGTTGAATTTAGTAGACATCTTCATCATTAGTATACTTGATGTTATTTAAGTATTGTCACTAGATTTTGCTTGAAAAACGTATTATTGTCATTAAAGCAATCCATATGGAAAAAAAACTATTCTGTGTAGATACAAGATTTGATTTACTTAATTTATGGTATAAATGTATAATATATAATATCTTAATTTAATGTTTATAATATTAATTTATTTATATAAATCAATGGGTAAACATCCTTTTAGTAAATATAATGAAATATAGGTAATCTATTTAATTTATTTGATATTTGATTTACAACTAATCTTGAATTTTTTAAATTTTAAAAGAGAAACATGTAAGATATGACCAAGTCTTGTGGTGCTGGTGGATACACAAAACTTAAACTCTTCAATAATGTTAGGGGCATTAATCAATCCTTTTAAAAGTTTATTGAAAAATAAAATATCATTTATGGTTTTTCTGTTTTTTTAAGGATATTAAGTTGATATTTTGTGTAATATTGTCTGTATGCTTATAGTTCATAAATTTAGAAATTAATCTTGCACTTTTCGAATTTTGAGAATGTCTACATTCAATACTGGGCTGCAATATAACTATGTATTTAAGATGTTGACTGCTGTTAAGCTAAATTTTTTAGAATGTCATGTATTCCTTAAAATATATTTTGCTATTTAAAATGACTTCCAAGATCTTTTTTTAAATGTGTATCCATAATTGGTATACGTTCACATTGAAATTAAAATAAGTACTGTCTTTTTTTCTGGAATGGAAAATTGCATTTGTTGGATTTGCATTCATTTATCAATTGTACCAATTGGTAAAATGATTAATGTTGTGTTGTAGATTACGGCAATCATAAAGATTGCTTATGTACATTATTAATTCATGTCGTCTGTTTAAAATTTCATGTACAATTCTTTGGTATAAAATTATTTAATCATAAAGCAACTAAATATGTTGATAAAAGTCCACCTTGAGAACATCATAAAAATGAATATTATATGTATAAATAGGTTTAAAAAGTTTGTTACTGATACTGTCACCTAAATAGGATTTGAACCAATTCGAGTATTTTTTCATTTTTGACCTATAGATTCAAATTTTTTGATAAGTATGTATACATCTATTTGTTTGTTTTTAATTTTGGAAAAATTCCTAGTTTTATTGATTGATTGAAAAGTAAATCTAATGGTGATACTAATGCATATCTGCAATTGTAGAAAAGAGATGGTGGTGTATTATGTGGTCCTAGTCCTTTTAATGTATCAGGACATTAAATATTTTAGGTTTGGAAATAGTATATTGATTATTGATAGATACATATATTAATATTGACGTTAATAGGTATGATTAAGTTGTTTTAAATTGATGTAAGGTTACTTAGGTACTACTTATATATGTTGATCCAAATAATTCTGCAAATAGATCGGATATTTTTTTGTATTAATGAGCTAGTTTTGTTATTGAAAGAAGTCAATTACAGTGTTGTGGTTTTTGAGTTGTTTTTTTTTTTTATATAGTTCTTAAATTATTTTATATTATTAGTAGTTAAATTACTTATTTTATTTAAACAGTTAGGATGATCTTATTTTAATATTAAATTTTCAGGTTCTTCAAATATTCTTGAATTGGGTTTTTTTATAATTTGTATGTTAGAAGTTTTTTCTCTTTAATACTTTATAAAAAAAAAAAAAATAGGCAACTTGAATACTTGATGGAGTTTCACTTTCCTGTGAAAATGTTTTGTCTACTATTTTATGTTTATATATACATTATAGAATTTATTTATTTAATCCATAATATAACCACATTATCACTAGAAAGTTAAACTTATTTTTATTATCTACTACGGTCTTAGAAGAAGATCATTGTTATCCACTAAACTAGACAGAGGCAATAAAGAATAAAACATTGGAACTAGTACAATTATCACATGAAAAGTAATTTGAAGAGGATTTATGTCATTTTCAAGTCTTATTTAATACACTGTTTTTAAATTTAAATTCTTGTTATTATTGAATCTACTGTTGTATATAATGATGTTTGTCAACTTGTTAATGGTTGTTTAAATGATTTGCTGGAAGTGGGTTTTAGAAGAAATAATTAAATCTTTTAACTTATAGATATAGTTGGAAAGCTAAATGATTATATTTGCTTATATTTGACATTACAGAATGACTACATTAAACGTGAATGAAGGTGCTTCTTCCTCTGCTGGTTCCCATAATGAACTAAGTTCTCTACTCCCCACAAGTTCCGAACCAGCTATCACCCCAACCACTGAAACACAGCAGCAAAATCAAAGTTTGATGACTGTAAAAAATGAAGTTGTTTTAGATCATTTAAATGATGTTTTTCATGGTAGAGTAGAAAACAGAAGTAGATTGAGAAATCGACAATTTAGGTAATTATATTTTATTACTGTTCTTGTAACACCTGACAAAATTATTATCACCTGAAAAGAATGGTTTTTTTTTAAAAAAAATTATTTGGTTTTCACTATTTGTTTCTTCTTTTTGGCCCATGCGCAACATAGTAAGTTTACAATTGGCAAAACCAACCTTGTGTTATTAGCTTTTGTATTAGAATGAATAATATGGATACAAATTTATATATTCTAAAAAATCCAACGTATAAACAAAGATAATGATCTTTGCTTTAAGTTTGATAATAGATCAATTCATTCTAATGCTAAAACTAATAACATGCGGTTGGTTCTACTAAACAAAAATTTTGCTATGTTGCATATGTGTCAGAAACATAATACAAATAGTGCATTGATATCCTCTTAAATAACTATGAATTATTATAGTATAAAATAAAATATTTTTCTAGTATTAGGAATGGTCGACGAATGAGATCTCGTGATCCACATAGTTCTCCATTCTTACATCCTGATGGTATGAGTTTTGCTACTTGTCCGGATGATACAGAAACTGGGTTTGTAAAAAAACACTTTTATTATAAATACAGATGAATGAATAAAATAATTAACAATATTTCAACTTATTCTTGTCTATAGACCTACCCATTATTTTCGGGATGAACATGGACGTTGGATGACTTATACTTTCAAAGAATTGAAAAATAATAATTCTTCATTAATTAAACCATTCCAAAATTTACCGTCAACATCACGGAGGGATGATTCTACAGATGATCTTGTTTTTAATCACTCACCCGTAAGATTGTTTCCCCGTCCTATTCGCAATTATGAACAACAATTAGAACATGAAGATGCTTACTGGTTGCAAAGTCAACCACAGCGTTACCGCCACTTCAACATTTCGCCAATAATAACACCAGTTGAAGAAAGCTTGGAACAAGAACATGAAAATATGAGACCAGATTATCAAGATGAGTTTCCAGTGATACCACGACAGTTACGATTTGATCTTCTTGATCCTAGTGTTGGATTTCCTAAACCGAAACGATATTATCTATACATGCCAGTCAAGCAAATGTGTTTCAAAGTTTGGTTTGATCGTCTGGCATTATTAACTGCCATTGACCGTAATCCAACATTATTGGAACTATTTATTAGCATTATTCTTGCTACATCAGTTGCTGTATTGGGTGCTTTTGTATTGTACTATAAATTCTACAGAGATATTCATGCATTTATTTTCTGTTTTGTTATGGCTGGTTGTCAGTATTCCTTAGTTAAATCTGTACAGCCTGATGTGGCATCTCCTATACATGGTTTTAACAAAATTGTAGTGTATAGTCGTCCAGTTTACTTCATACTGTTTTCATCCATTCTTCTACTAACACACATTCAACTAAACTCTGGCCGAACATTTTACCAATTGAAATTCTATGGATTCACATTACATATTTTATATATATTAGAAACTATTCGTGATTTCCTATCAAACTTTTTACTATTCTTACCAATTGCTTTTAGTTTGGGGTTATTGCCTCAAATTAATACTTTTTTTATGTATACTCTGGAACAAATTGATATACATTTATTCGGAGGAAACGCGACTAGTTCACTTAAAGCATCAGCATATTGTGTATTAAGAAGTTGTTTGGCTGTGTCTATTTTATATGGATTTGCATATGTGGCATTAAACGATTGGTCTGGATCGTCAAGAAATGTGTTTTTCTCCTTGTTCTGTGCATTGCTCACTGCCATATCTTACCATTTAAGTCGCAGTTCCAGTGATCCAGCTCCTATACTAAATGTTTTAAAAACATATTTGTGGCCCAATGAAGATATATTTTCTAGACCTGATATGGAATGTCCTAGGCCTAAAAAAAAAACTGAAAAATCAAACAAAAAGAGCTCTGAACAAAAAGAAGGTGAATGTGAAGAACAATCAAAGTCTGGTAAATATTACTTAAAATAACTAGTGTTTAAGATATCATAAGCTATGTAACTAATAATATAATAATGTTTTTATTATATATTTAGAATTAGATGACGAAATTGAAATTCAAGACAACTGGCCAAAACAATTACAAGATACAATAAATGCAAGACTGAAGACTGATTTAATTTTTTGTCCAATTATTGGTCTTATTGTTTTTGCTATTCATTCTAGCAACATTTTTTCAGCTTTACAACCAGAATTAAATCCAGTAAGCAAAATTCTTTTTAAACTCTTAATTATTTTAAATATAAATAATACTAAAAAAATAAATAAAATAATATAACATGTTAAATAATCTTAATATTAAAGTGATACCAAATATTACATTTTTTATTTAACGATTCCTGCATGCTTGTAATATTTATTTTTTTTAAACTTTAAACCTAAATTATACTAGTAGTTGATTATAAATAGAGAAACACTAATTATCAAATTTGAAATTAATTAAAAATAAAATTTTGCTAAGATAAAGTTATAGAACCATAATAGTAATAATAAACATACTATATTCTGTTCACTGAGAAAACACAACTGTGCGACAACAAAACTAGTCTTTTTTGCGTTTTCTAACCACTATACCAGACTGAGCGTCTCATATGCTGTTGTCACCACTGCAGTGGGAAAATTGACCAGTAGCAGAGCTACTTTATTTGGATGTATGAACAAGTTGTGTTCTCTTGGTAGATTGAGTATAATCTGAACAATGAAAAATTATTTGATTTATTTTATATTAATTAGTTTTTAATTTTCAGGTAATGTGGTGTACTACTTTCAGTATCGGATTTATTCTGCACTATGTAATACCTCAATTGCGAAAGCAATTGCCTTGGTTGTGTGTTGCACATCCTATATTAAAGTCATCTGAGTATAATCAATATGAGGTTAAACAAATGGCTAAAATCATGTGGTTTGAAAAAGTAAGTGCTATTATTCATTATGAACACTTGAAAATTATCTTTCCATAATTTATGTTTATCAAGTATCCAAAAAATAATTGCCTAATATACATGTTTTAAAATCTATTATAGGTTTATGTATACTTATGCTTCTTTGAAAGAAATGTTCTCTATCCACTGATGTTTATTGGCTGTTTGACATCTGACAGCGTAATTGTTGTAACAAAACTGGGAGTTCTATTAGGTTCTTTGGTATTATCAGTATGCGCACTTAAATGTTTACGCTGTTCGTTTTCTCAACAATCCAATCAGTATAATATATTAGCATTTGCAGTACTGTTTTTTCAATTGGACTATGTAAAATGTTCTGAAACTTTCATTATTGACTACTACCTTACTGCTATTGCTTATGATAAAATCTATGAGTTTTTACTTAAGGTAATTATTTTATTGTAATTAATTAACCTTATATTTGTTGTTTATATTATTAATTTAATTTTTTTTTTTACTTTAGTTGCAATTTGTCATAACCTATATAGCACCATGGCAAATTACTTGGGGTTCAGCTTTCCATGCCTTTGCTCAACCATTTTCTGTTCCTCATTCTGCAATGATGTTTCTTCAAGCATTTTTGTCTGCAGTGATTTCTTCGCCTCTTTATCCATTTTTAGGTAAATATTAAACTACAATGATATAAATTTTCATCATAATATAAAGTTATAAAATATATTAAATATTTATTGTTCTTATTACATTATTTAGGAAGTGCTATATTTTTAACATCCTATCCACGACCCGTAAAGTTTTGGGAACGAGATTATAATACTAGACGAGTTGATCATACAAACACCAAATTGTCATCACATTTAGAACGAAATCTTGGTGCAGATGACAATAATCTTAATTCAATATTTTATGAACACCTCACCAGACTACTACAACATACTCTCTGTGGTGATCTCATATTAGGCCGTTGGGGTAATGTGTCACAAGGCGACTGTTTTGTTTTAGCATCTGATTATTTGAATTGTCTGGTTCACATTGTTGAAATGGGGAACAATTTAGTTACTTTTCAAATACGTGGACTTGAGTTTCGTGGTACTTACTGCCAGCAAAGAGAAGTAGAAGCCATATCTGAAGGTGTTGAAGATAATGATGGTATGTATTAACCCTTTGAAGAGGAAAGATGTCATTCGACGCTTTTCCTTAGTATGTCTAGTAGAGTACGCACGTCAATTGACGTATTTCTGTTGTTTCTGTCTTTAACGAATTTTTATGAAAAGTATGTTGATAATAGCAATATGTACATTATAATGAAATAGATACTAGTATCTATTGGCTATCCACAGAAAAAAAAATATTATATTTACAGTGCTCACTTTCCAATAAAATAAAAATTAATTTATAGTGTTCATGATACGTATTTTTATGAAAACAATTCACTCTCCAAGTTTTCCACACAATATTTAATTCACTCTTCAAAGGGTTAAAAAATCTCTACTTATAAATGTGATTATAATTGTACATTTGAAAACTGGCCATATAATAGACAAGTTTATCAGATTTAATTCTAAATAGATAGATTCATGTTTTATCTTTTTTTTTTTTGTGGCATTTCTGACATGGGGGTGGGTGGTGTCTTGCACCTCAGTAGGTAGAACTATTTTGTACAAATGGATGGCTAATGGCTATTTACATAATTTTTTGTACCTAAGCAAACATTTTATTACAGGGTGTTGTTGCTGTGAGCCTGGACATTTTCCTCACATTTTGTCTTTAAATGCTGCTCTTGGTCAACGTTGGCTTGCTTGGCAAGTAGTAGCAGCCAAGTATGTTGTACAAGGATACAGTATATCAGATATTAATGCCTCATCAATGTTACAAGTATTTGATTTTCGGAAAGTGTTGGTTAGCTATTATATAAAGGTGATTTTCTAATAATTATATTTTAATAGTATATTATATACTTATAGTATAGTATACACTAATGTATTTTTATGTGTATGACTTACATATATAATATTTAAGTGATTTCAATATTTTATTTTAGAGTATTATATATTATGCAATACGATCACCAAAACTTCAACAATGGTTAGCATTGGATGAAATAAAAGAAGGACTAAAACCAACATTGAGCAAAAGTTTTGTGGATCTTGACCCAGTTTTTAATATAAATATTGATGAAGACTTTGACTTAGTTTCATGTGGTATTACTCGCAACAGTTTTTGTTCATTCTATTTGGAATGGATACGATTTTGTGCTTTTCAAACAGAAAATGTAAGTTTTAAAAGAAACAGGGAATTTATTTTGCTATATAATATATGTAACGACGTAGAGTATACCTTGTCATTGAGTAGGTGATGGGAGTGTAAAATTTGAATTTAACAATAAACCATTGCATACAAAAAACAAATCTGAGCGTAGATGTTATGTCAGCCTATATTTCTAGGAATATTTTACAATTTATTACATTAGTAATATTGTAGTACAGTAAGTGTAGCTAATTTATGTAAACAACATCACATAATACAGTATATAAATATAATAATTATAACATTAAATATATATAATTGTTATTAACTTATAATTCATTACCGTATACTATAAAACAGTATGCATAGATTCATGGTATATACAACTAAAAAGGATTTAAATTTTCAAAATTAAATTGTGTATATAAAATAATTTTATAAGTATTAGCAAAAAGTTTCAAATTCATGATAAGTATTTTTTAAATTATAACAATATCATTACTTAAATTATTATTTTTAAATATCTATTTAAATCAATAGAACTTCAAAATTCAAGTGTCTTTAAAAAAATTGACCACATGTATTTTCGGTATTTATAATTTATTATAAGTACAAATTATGGAGAACCTTGTGTTATATCAAGATTATCTATTATTTATTTCAAATTGTTATTTTTAGAAAAATTTTCAACCTATTTTGAATTATATAAATATTAAAATTTGTATATTAAAATCATTAACACAGACTTAGAATTACATTAAACCTGCGATTGTTTCTTAAAATATTAAACTTTTTAGCTTATATATTGTTTAGTAGTGTTGTTTATACAATAAACTATGTATATTATTAAAAATAGTTTATTAACACGTTAACCGCCATGAGATCTCACTAGTTGACACCTAAGTCTCATGACGATTATGAGTAACATGCCAAAAAACCCATGACGGTCAATGTGTTAAACAATATAGTAGCCAATTTAAATAATTGTTAAAATAAGCATTTTTTTAGAGTCAATATCATAAATAACAAATTATATATATTACTTTTTATATTTTCAGATTCGAAAAATTGTTATAGATAAAGGTAAAGATTCCTTATTGGTATCATTATGCTTTGCACTCAGCTTACTAGGAAGAAGATCATTGGGTATAGCATCGCAAACTACTGTATCAGGGTATGTAAACACTAATTATGTAATAATTTGTTAAAACTTATGGATGGATTAATTGATTTTTTAGTGTTGAGTTTTTCCTCTATGGTCTCCATGCCCTCTTTAAAGGAGATTTCCGTATAGCATCAACAAGAGATGAGTGGATATTTGCAGATATGGACTTGATGCGTAAAGTATTAGCTCCAGCAATTAGGATGTCGTTGAAACTTCATCAAGTATGTATTCTTCATTTACGATATTAAAAATTATATTTTTATACATAAATATACCAACTTATGTTTATCTATAGAATCATTTTATGGTTCCTGATGAATATGAAGATCCAGCTGCTTTGTACAACGCTATAAACTACCATCAACGAAACTTAGTGATATCGCATGAAGGAGATCCTATTTGGAGAAATGCTGTTTTGTCTGGAATGCCATCATTACTTGCTTTAAGGTAAATTAATAAAACATTTTATTATTATTCAAACTCTTTTTATTCTGGTATAAGCCATATTTTAAGACAGGTAATGTTTATATATTTTTGGTATTGATTTGTTTATGCTCTATAGGTGTAGGTGATGATAATAATAATAATAATAATAATAATAATTATTATTATTATTATTATTATTATACAATTTGCAAACAATATATAGTTATAGGAGAGTCTATAACAAATCTGTTCCATTTGTTTTTATAATAATAATTTAAATGTATTTATGAAGTATAAACTAAACTGTTTTATTTAATAGACATATAATGGATGAAGGTTCTGATGAGTATAAAGTAATTATGTTGAACAAACGGTTTTTGAGTTTCCGTGTCATTAAAATAAACCGCGAATGTGTTCGTGGTCTTTGGGCAGGACAACAACAGGAATTAGTTTACCTAAGAAATCGTAATCCTGAACGTGGTAGTATACAAAATGCCAAACAAGCTCTTCGAAACATGATAAACTCATCATGTGATCAACCTATTGGTTATCCAATTTTCGTTTCACCATTAACTACTTCCTATGCTGAGACCAACGAACAATTATCATCCCTTGTAGGTGGATCAATAAGCTTGGGAAAGATAAAAAAGTCTATCATCAGAGTGTGGTTAAGGTATGTTTAATATAACTATTTAAATTGAATTTTATGAATATTAAATTCCATAACTTATATTTTTGTTTTTCCTTTAGATTAAAAAGTAGATGTGTTGAGGGTTGTTCTAGTGGAAGTTCATTACAATCGCATGATGAAGGTGGATTTGGACATGAGGGTGTGTATGCTATGACACAGTTTAACAGGCATTCTGGATATGGCACCAGAACACCTGGAAGTCAGTCAATTGAAATGAGTGGAAGTGGTAGTGGGGTGGGTGGTAGCATCAGCAGCAGAAGTGGTGGTACTAGAGGTAGTACTGCTAATGTGGCTGGCAAACCAAATTCTGCCGGTTTGGCCAACTTAGCAGGACTGTTATCATCGTCACAGTCGCCAATCACCAGTTCACCACAAGCATCTGTGGATAGTAACACTAATGATAATTCTCCAATCCAACACAGAGTTTTGGTAGGTTCACTAAATAGAATTCACAATGGTCTTAATAATATTTTATGACTATTAATGTTTAAAATCTTAATGTTTATCAGATTCTAGATCCATTACAAGTGTATGATGCTATAAACTTGGGCCGTAGAATAGATGTGGTCTGGCCAGATGAAAAAATGCGAATAAGGGGTGGCCGGAGTCACTGGAAAGATTGGTTACCAGAAAAGGGAATGGAAGGATTGGTAATGCATTTCATTTATAATATATGTTGATATTAATTGACTAATTGTATTATCTAACTTCACCCATAAAAAAATGAAGAAATGTAAAATATATAGCTCAGTGTATTTCTATCTGAGTATACCTATACTTCAGATCACAGGAAAGTTGGTGTTAGTATATCTCGCTGTGGAGACAGATTCAACTGAGATGAGCAGATTACTTTGTACTTATTCACCTATACGGCTGTGCTTTGTGTATTTTTACAAAACAATATACCGTAGAGAACGGAAAAGGCAGGCACCAACACTGATAATTGGTATAACTATTTGACATGTCAATATTCCATTGACAAAAAAGTCTTTAATCGACGACATTTAAAAAAAATTATTCTAGTAATTTTATTCAATATAAAAAAAAAAATTAAATTTTTTTTTTTAATTTTCTAACATGTTCCGGGTAAATATCTCAACAATTATACGCAATAATCAACGCAGAGCTGAATCTATTTAATTTATCGAATTGAAATTTTGAGAATAAATTATTGTTATAATGTTAAGTTCCACTAAGAAAGGATTTTTCAAAATTTTAATTTTAAAGTGTTAAAATTGGTAAATTAAATTTTTACGTGTAAATTTGCATGTATACTTCCTTTATATACCATATAGTGAATAGACAGTGGCCCGTAGGTTTACAGCTACCTGTAATCTGACCTTTTTTCTGTCAAATTATGTGTGAAATATATGAAAACCTCTATTTGGAACTTCAAAACTTCGTTTTCGTCAAATTTGTCTAATGCTGGTTAGGTTAGGTTAGACATCACTAAACAATATATGATAAACATTATGCGACTACTTTGTACACGTTGGATCTGTCCGTGGCAAATGTCGAAAGTGTAGATAAATATTTTAAATTTCAATTAAAATAAATATACTCAAAAATAAATAGATAAGCAAACTTACCAAATCCATTTTTTTCATTATTTTGTAAGCTGTTGAAATTTTATTTTAGTTCAACACACACTTCTTCCCAAGCACTTTTTGTTCAGTTCCTATCTTTATACAGGTCTTGCGATTTATGCCATAATATTGGTCTACATTCCACAGCAGAAATTCGAATTTCTGTGTCAATTTCCATGTTTTTTTTATTAATTAATTATTATTTATATTATTAAAATATAAATATATAATTTTTAAAATCAACAACGAGTAGCTTTGACAACGGACAGTAAACAATTCAAAACCGCAAAGTATGAATACGTAACAAAAAAAAAAAAATACGACACGGCGCCGTATTTTTTAGACGTTTATCACGACGACCGTACGGAAAAATCTGTCCACCGTCCAATGTGAAAGCCGCAATTTCTTTTATTTGTTTACTGTCGATTAAAAATCGTACGGTTAAAATCCGTACAGTCGAAACTGTCATCTGTGAAACAGTCCTTAGTGTAAATTGACACGTAAAAATTTAATTTACCGATTTTAATCCTTTAAAATCAAAATATTGAAAAATACTTTCTTAGTGAAACTTGATATTATAATAATAATCTATCCTCAAAATTTCAATTCGATAACTAGGTTCGACTCTGCGTTGATTATTGCTAAAATACACTTTTCATTATATATAGAAGATTGATAATATTCATGCGAGACTGTGTGAGCTACTTTATAAGGGCCGTTTTCCGGTACAAATAGTAACCTATAAAACACCAAGCACGCTCACTCACATTTTTTATTCTAATATTTTTGGAATTCATGTGTATATATATACCAAGAATCAAAATAATTTCAAATACTTATCTTTTTACACCTTTTAATGAATATTCTATAGCGATAAAAACTTTTGTTTTTAAATGTAAACCAACTTATTCTACTACAAATTGTGAATTGGATGATTTTTGTTAAAGATGTTAATATATCTAAATCAAAATTTGAACGCATTGTTTAAAATAGATTTCACATGTACATTATTATAATACTTATTATACTCTGACAGTTTTTACAAATTATAAAATATTAATCATTAATTTTCAAATCATCATAGCCCCCATATCTTCCAAGTCTATTATATTGAGAATACAAAGTTGAATAACTTATTAAAATTTCGATTTAGATGTATCAACATTTTCAAAAAGTCATCTGCTTAACAGTTAATAATAAAAAGGGGTGATTGTCATTTGAAAAAATTAATTTATTAATTAAAAGTATTACATTTTTTTATATCATAGAAATATATGATAAATATAATTTTCTTACAGATTATTTATTAAAACATTTGTTTTTTACATTTTAAGGTGGTGCATCAATGGGTCCCAAATCACCGTGACTTGTCTAAGAGATCTCACGTTGATAAAACTATATTACTGATCAAGATTGATGAACGATACGTGCCTATAGCTGAAGCCGGTGTATTAGATTTAGGAGCTGAGGTTTGAACATTTTTTGTGTATGACTTACATTAATGACTGATTTGTTTAGGAGGTAATTTTAAAACTCAAATGTTGCAAGCACACATGCTTGATAATATAGCATTAGTCTTCCTCGATACTACAAAAAAGTATTGTGTCTTCTTGTTAACGTACAAGTGTATATTGTGTCCTGCAATAATTTTCTTGGAAAAAAAACGCTCGAACATATATGCAATAGTTAAAAATCTGTTTCATGTAATTTTTTATTTTTATTGTTTTTTTTTTTTTATATATATACCTGATTATATATATATATAAATATGTGTATTTTGTTTTGTAAATAATAGATAAAAATGATGTAAATTTTAAACGTTAGATAAAAATGTTCCTCGTTTAAATAATCATTTTGTGATCCAAATATTTGTTGTTAACATACATATTTGAACAAACTATAAATGAATAACTATTATAATAAATTTATTTTAATAAGTGTACATAATTTAATAATTATATTCAAGTAGACGTTTCATCATAAAACATAATTACATAAACAGTGAAACCTCTCCTAATGGACATTTTTTTTTAGAACAAACTACACATTTTCAACAAACTGAACCCTCTAAATAGTAGGCACAATTTATGTGACCAAAAGTGTCTAATATTTAGAGTTTTCAGTGTATTATGTTCTATTGTTTCATCAACATGATATTTACCTATATACTTAACACTATAAAATAAACCTAATTTGTACTCGTCAATTTGAGGAATTGTGGACAATCGTCACCTTTATACAGACAATCCCCACACATCATTTATTATGATATCAAAGTGGTATTAAATTAAACTTTTTTGGCAGTAAGATTAACTTTTATAAGGAATTGTGTATTAAATTTTCAAACCTCTGATTTTAAAATCAAACACTTTAATGAATTTTGATATTGTTAAAAACAATCATTTTCCACTATGCAAAGATGGTTTCAACAATGTTTATGTAGGTATTTATATTGAAAAATCTACAAACATTTCTGTATCATAATAATGCTAACAATTATAATCTATCGTAAATAAGAGAATGTCAAAAGCCACACAATTGTGTGTATTATTTCATCATAAGAACATACATGTAAAACTGAAATGACATATGTTGTGGGTCTAACATACTTTTAAATGATTTTATTGTCTAACAGGAGAATCAATTAAATATAATAATATGCTGTACACGCGTATTAATTAACTAGAAAACTACTTATTTTATATTTACTCTGGATTGATTGTAAGGGATACACAAAAGATATTAATACAGTAGAAATTGCGATATCAAAGTTTAGTCGCATTAACCATAGCTTGTACAAAATAGACAAAAAAACAGAAAATTCAATCGAGACTTAGGATTTGGTGCGTATTTACGCAATTTAATGTGTGATAAATCCATCTCGCAAACATACAACATATCAAATTTGTATAGTAACATTGAATAATAGAATTAATTGAACTATTATCAGCCTTGAAAGTAAGAACATTACATGTGTTTTTGCAATGTTTAATTTTTTTTTTTTACATAAATCGATTCGTGGTATCAAAGGCCATTGGAAGTAACAATATTACTTTATACATGCATTTTAAAAATGTGCTAAATATATACAAATACAGAAAAAAAATTTAATTTAATTTAATAAATATTTAAATAAATATACATAATTCATAATTATAATTCGAAGTTTAAATTGTGTGTACATTTATGGGAGAAAGATTATATTTGATTAATGAGATGAGTTTTCGATAAGAACTGAATGAGGGTTGATACATTTGTTGGATCTGGGTTTAGTGTTTTGTCTAGGTTTTCGGTTATATTGAATTATTTTCTTATATTATAATATAATCTGCATTCGGTTAGCACGTGTTTGGTTGTGAGAAGAACACAGCATGTGTAAATATGCGGGTCTTCTTTCTTCATTAAATATAAGTGAGTCAAGCGGAAATGTACGATCCTGAGTCTGTTGATTGCGGTTTCGTACTTTCTCGGAGTGTTGACGGGGAAGATCCAGGGTTTGATGGTTCTTTTAACTTTGTTTGGTTCAGTAGATTGTTCCATTATTTTTCTCACTGTTAGAGTGTGTTCCTTTCGATTACTTACTTGATGTCATGATAGCAAAATATATTAATTATAAAAGCATCCTGGGATGAACAGATGAATTTTGCGGCTTTGTCCGCACATTCGTTTTCCTCTAAATTACAGTGACCTAGAATCCATGTGTAAGAAATGATTCTTCCCAAAGTTTTTGTACTAATTTAGACGTTTAAGATTGTAATGATATGCTCATAAATCATTATAATAAATTAATAAATTATATTAGATAAATAAATAACGGCCAGACTGTCGCGCGTAGAAATCAGACACCCCCAATAAAATCTTCATCGTGGACAATAGAGACGATCCGTATTATTCGATCACGGATTAAGAAATAAGCACGTATTTGCAATGTTAAAATGTTGCACGTGTGGCTTTTTTATAGGCCGCCAGAGAAAAGAAACGGTCATAAAAAGTCTGTGCCGCCGAAGAGAAGTCTATCTTTTTGAGGCACGAGATCCTTTGAAAAAGCCGCCTGACTCTCTCTGGGCAGCTCATCCGTATCACCCCTACGTCAGTGCATGAGCACCGACCAACCGAGCAACAACCTCTCAATACCGAATCCACGAGCGACAACTGGACCACTTTTTTATCAACAATAATCAGTGTGTTTCTTTTTCTTTACTTCTTCGATTCAAGTATTTTGATTAATTAATTCGTGTTACCTTATCTTGCTACAGTATAGTCCATAGACAATTGCGGACCAGGTAAGAGTGTAAGACACATTAAAATATTCTAGTGTACTACGTGTATCAGATTTACATGTTCGTCACATGAAATTATGTTGTACGGTGTATTTGATTGAATTCTCGAACACACGACCTCGAGAGCCCTCCAAACATCTGGGGGAAGGTAATAGCGTAATTTTACTATTTTACTGATATCGTTCTTCAGCACTTATAAGTATAGAAAATAATATCTAACGTCCATCTTAGGCTAGGCTATCCTACCTATTAAATTTATGTTATTACAAGATTTTCCTAGCAATGTTAGAGTGATTGTGAGAATTTTGGAGACTGGTTAGGCTTGATAGTGAGTAGCTGAATACGGTGATGTTGGAGTCGACTTTTTCAATAATGTACACAATAGCTTTAAGAATGGCTAAAGCTTCTGTTGTGCAGTGCTTGAATTGGGAAAAAAATAGAAGAGGGATGCAAAAGTGTAAAAAAAGTGTCCGTACCTGATTATTCAAATATTTCAAATGCCTTATTGATGAAAATATAAATAAAAGGGTACGCATAAATAATTTCTAACAAGAAGAGGGACTCAGTCCCCCTGCGTGCGCCCCCCCCCCCCATCACCTCCACTAAATTCAAATACTGTTGCTGTGTATATGAATCATTTATTAGAAAGTTTCCCTAGAATTTGCACTTCATCACAAATGATGGCCATTCCTATACAGCCTTCAGAAACTGACACATCTGTGAATATTTTTACTTGTGGGTAAGACATGTTGAAATTTTCCTTTAATAAATTCCTGTATGTACTGGGGCATGTTGATTTCTTGGGTAGTCGATTTAGGTCAAGATTGATATTCATAGTGAAATTCTATGAAGGATATTTGATGATTTAAGCTAGGGTTATGTTTTCAAGTTCATATTTTATATATGTGTTGTTAAAAATAGATTTTATGTTCGATGAGAGGAATTGTGGGATCTTCATATTCTTGCTACTGTTTTGGACTTTTTCCGTCCATCGTGCGACCAAGGAGGGAATATCTGCAATGGTTAGAATACTTTCAATAGGACAAGCAAAAAGCACCGACGAAGAGTGGATTCCAGTGTTGTGTATCGGTTCCAGTATTTTTAAGTGGGTTGTTTTAACCGTTGAGAAAATAAAGGACCCATAGTCAATTTTAATGAGGATAAATGATTTGTAGATTTTCAAAAATATGTCGGATTGGGCTCTCCAAGAAGTATGTGCTAATGTTTTAATCAAATTGATTTTGAAGGACATGGAGTTTTTCACGTTTTACAATAAAATCTATCAAATAACATGAAATTTAACGAAAAATATTCATTATTGCCATGACTGGACGGGATTCCAATGTCACAGTTGCCAGGATATAGTACATCGTTTGGACGGGACGTTTTGCAGCTAAGTCCAAAATTAACTTAAACTTATTCTTTAATATAGAATAAAATCTATCAAATGAAACGAAATTTTGCGAAATTAAATATGTTCTAAAAAAAAAATGTAATTATATTGTATGTATTACGGAAAAAGTAGGAAATCGGGCATTATATCAGAATTCCCGGGCAACGGTGCACTATGCCTAATTTTCGAGGGTAATGTAAGAAAAAGTTAGCATTGTCCTGGGGAATTGTAGATAAAATATTGAAAATTAAACAGAACATCCAACTGGTTGCTTCAATAAATATAAAAATAAACTTGGAAATAAACGACTCAAATATTAATTACCTAGGTACCTACTATTGAATAACATATAATTCTCTAAAGACGGTTTGACATAATAATATAAAACCATTAAATATGAAAAACCATTCCAAGCGGGACGGTCTGTCAACCCATAGTCCTAATACTAAGTATATTTTATGATATCGATATTAAAGTAATTTATTTTACTATTAGTAATACAGTATAGCTGTTTAGGTTGAATTAATTTTTGAAAATATCGGTTCATATATTGTATATACTTACGAATAATATATTGGTTTTAAATGACGACTAAACAGCCGAATTTGTTATTCTTTGTTTAAATATTTAATTTTGAAATGAAAATATCTCAACAAATAGACTGTAAGTTTGTACTTTTTAGATTTTTTTGGTTACAGTATGAATTATTCCTGAGAAATTTCTTATGCCTACAATTAGCTAAAAAAGTATCAAAATATTTTTTAAATTATACGGTGTATAAAAAATGATAATTTCAACATTTAGTGAAAATTTCAAATGTCTACGGTAATTCGTGTTTGAATTACAACAATTTTGTTGTAAGAAGATTGTTAAGAAAATCGTTCCCTGAAAAATCGATATAGTTTGTGGATTAATTTCCAATTTCTAATTTCAAATTCTTATAAAAAATTAGTTTGACTTTCTGGTAAATTTTTTTTTTTTGTGAAAGGTAAAAATACTTATGGAGAATCTTGTTTTAAATTTTCAAATCTTAGATTTAAACAAAACAATTTTCATGAATTTTTAAATTCAAAAAAATTACAAATATTCGTGATTTTTACGTATTTTGTCGAAATTTTAATCTTAGATGGTTATAAAAAAACTATTATAGACTTATGCTCAACTTTTTATTTAATTTTAACTTACAATAAGGAATGAAAAATCTTGTAATACATTTTCAAGTCTTTTGACCATAGACAAAAAAAATTATCTCAACACACTGCATACTCTTCAATTGATTACATTAATACATTATTATAATTTAAAAAATAATTCACACAATAAAATGTCGTATTGAACAAAATTATGAATACTAATAAAAAGCACATAATTCATTTAAAAACTTTTATTTAAAAATCTTAATATTTGAAACCTAAGTATTTGTACAATTCCAGATAGTAAAAACAAGTATATTCTTTATGTATATATTAATTCTAAAAACTGTAGTTATATTGGTCAGACCTTAATCCCTATGTCTTACATAGACAAGGATGACATACTCAATAGCCCAAATAAATAAATGCCTGGGCTGCTATTTTAAGTAACGATTTAAGTTTATAAAAATATATAAAATTGAATAAGAAGATTATTAAAAAAAATTATTTAGCGCTATAGTAAATGAAATGTATACCAATTATTTAAATAAAAACTATTAATGAATTTACTAAACTTTAGAGTATCACAGTTAATGAACTAGTGAACCAAAATTGATAAATTAATATACATTATCAGAAAATTAGTCTTTACAAAAATCTATTTAAAAAAATTAAGTTTAGTATAATCGCGTGCTTAAAAATTTTGAAATTGGAATAAAAAAAATTGCTGCATTGCCAGATTAAAATAAAAAAACAGATAATTTTTTTTTTTAAAATTTCATAGTATCGATTCATAATCATTAAAAAACCCTGTGTACAATGACATAAGATACACCCGTATACCTATATAATGTATACATCAGGCATACAGTAATACAGTATACTACATGTTCCAATTACCCTATGTTAATTCATACATTTAGTAAAAATATAAAATAAATAATATTATTAAAAGTCAACGTGTTTGGTTTAATTTGGCAACGTTAGATTTGGATCCCTTATCGGCGTTTACAACGATTATTTAACGAACGTGAATTGTAATAATAAAAAAAAAGAAATTATAATCGGTGTTGAAAATATTATTGTATTTAATATGCTACGACTCTCATTCTGTATAGTTTATATGTTTATATGTTTTTATTGTACGGATATATTGTATTGTCTTCAAAGAGCCGCTGCAGTATGGGCAATTGTATCCGGCTACACTTTGCCGCTACCAATGCCAATATCATTACCAGTTTACCACTGGCTGAATTATTATTTTCATTTGGACTATTAATGTTATTTACTGTCAATAAATTAACTAAAATGTAGTACAACGTATAATCACAGCCAGTGGGCCATCTATACTATCTTCAATCGTGGTATTACCCGTCGTTTTATCATCATTTTGAATTTAATTGGTTATTTTTCACCCATGGCTGTAAAATAATTATTAAATTTTTTTTGGTGCATTTATGTGTATTATCTGTATTTATATCGGTCAATTCATTTTCGTGAAATTGGTTTTATATTTTTAACATTTTTATTATCTCGTCGATTATATTCCATACTTGTTTTGTACCGTTATTATCCTCGATTTTTTTTTCATAATACTCGCTTTTCGAATATGTATTCTAAATACATGGTTTATTTTTATATTTTTTGTAATAATTTAAAAAACTCGTATTATTAAGTCTTTTTATTGTTATTTAACTTAATTTGTCTCTTTTTCTAATTGATGTCATTAATCTGATAGTTAACAAGGTTTAATTTTTCTTATGCTCAATACGATGTTGTTACGTTTTAGTTCCATTTATTTTGTTATATAGTTATTTAATATATTATGGAACGTATTTGCATAGATATCAACTTCTATTTCATTAAAGATATCTCGTTCATTAAAAATGAATTTAGTAGTTTAATATCTATATTTGATTTTCTATTAGTTGTTTTTTCATTATTTTTTATATTATCCATATCTAATAATAAAGTATTATAATGGTCCATGATATAATAGGTTTAATATTTCTACTGTAATTTATTGTAAAAATGTGAATTTTAAAACAGCAATTTCTTCAGAGTTATGTACATTTGTAACAATAAACATTCTTAAATAAAAAAAAAAATAAATAATGATGGAAATAATAAATATATGTATAATATTAATATTGAGTTTTGTTTTAATACTATATAACAACATATTTTAACTTGACATTATTTGTTTCAGATTTACTTAACAGACGGATGATTAGTTAATATATATTTTTTTGTTTTGTAAAATAATGTTGATAATTATTAATTATACATAAATTATTCATATTTTATAAGTAGTTAATAAATAATAATCATAAACAAATAAATAATAAACATAAATCAAAAATACTGATGGAATACAACAAAAAATATGCTAAAATAAAATAATGTATCAATCATTAAACTTTTGATCGATGATTATGATGGTTGAAGGCAGAGTACCGTAATATAAATTGTATTTTAATAAAAATGAATATCACATAGTATAATTACATAAGTATACATTAGTAATTAATTTGTGTTAATTGCATTGAACAAGTGATAAAAAAAAATTAAATAATACAATTTGTCATTAATAAGTAAAAAAAAAAATTCAACCTAACATTACAGTTATAATATATAGTTATGAAACACAATAGCTTGTATTGGAGTAGTAAAAAAAAAGAACCAGTATACACAGAGATCTAACAAGTTGTGTTTAGATAGTGAATATTGTTTACACAATTTCATATGAAAACAATAATATTATAATGTCAAATAGATAATACCAATGAAAATTTCAAAAGATTGGTTAAATTAATTACTGACTAGAAGGTAAAAAAATTTAGTTAAATCATAAACAATTAATTAACAAATAATTAAAAACAATAATTGGAATGTTAAAGCATTGCATTGTACCATGTGTATGTTTACTTAAGTTCAATAAATTTCTCATCTTAATTATTAAACAGCCTTACTGTAAACTTAAAATACTATATCATAAAAGGTATAAATGATCAATGAATAACCTAATAACAATACAAGTGCATGACACACAGGGGTGTGGTTACTTTTATAATACGCATGTTAATAACCGTGAAATCAGAAGTTTAATGATCCGTATAAATTTTAACATTATTAACTTGATACTCATACTGTAAAAACACAAGCATGGTAATAGTTCAATAAATATTAAATATTTATATAAATCAACTCGATTAGTTACATGTACAAAAAAATATTATTTAAACTAAAAAAAATATAAATATATATAATTACCCAACGTAGAAGGCACCTGGTTACAAGTGAAAATACACTTTACAAAATAAAATTTGACTCTATTTTTACTCCATCTTTGGTTTTCTAATAATTTACAATAATGGAGAATTGAATTAATGAGAATCTTTGTAAGTATTCAAATA
This sequence comes from Pentalonia nigronervosa, assembly GCA_014851325.1. Taxonomy (NCBI): domain Eukaryota; kingdom Metazoa; phylum Arthropoda; class Insecta; order Hemiptera; family Aphididae; genus Pentalonia; species Pentalonia nigronervosa. Next base: position 55,715 of record JACXSJ010000313.1, read on the forward strand.
TTTCATTAAAGGCACTAATTATTCAACGTTAAGTATGTCATATTGAGCTTGTAACAAAAAAAGTGAAAAAATTTTCGATGTCTAAAAGTGATTAAATAATACCATATACAATTACAATTATAAAAAATACAATAAACAATTGCATTTCATTTTAAATGTAAGTTACATTTTATAAGTAACTTCAATAATACACAATTTTGGTAAAAAAAAAATAAAAATTGTTACATAATTAAAAAAAGTAATGTAATAATAAATAACAAAAATTGCACAAACGAACAATGAGTCGTTTACCTTTTAACAGTTGCTGTGTCTAGACCCTCGTATTAATGGCACTAGCAGTGAAGGAGGTCCGGCTAATCTTAAGAATGGATGTTGTAAAAGTTCAGCTGCAGTTGCTCTTTGTGCTGGATCCCTGACTAATAACCTTTCTAAAAAGCCCTGTAGTCTGGGCGATATCTACAAAGAAGCGAAATTAAGTTATATATATATATATATTCATAAATTATATTGCTTAACTAACATAGAATAATGAAAATAAATTTAAAATAACATACTTTATTAGAATTTTTAAGTTTAGGTGGAGGCATGTCACGTATTCTTCTCATAGCTTGAAGAGGTGGTTCATTAAAGAAAGGTGGTTCACCATCAACCATTTCAATGACCATAATACCTAGAAAAAAGTTTGTATTAAAAAATGTTAATAAAATAATATTATCATAAAACTAAATTATTACCTAATGACCATATATCGACTTCTGGCCCATATGGTAAACGTGAAATTACTTCGGGAGACATCCAATAGGGTGTTCCAACTAATGATTTTCTCTTGGGCAACTCTTGAGATACTTGTGCACAAAAACCAAAATCGGAAATTTTCACCTTAGAAAATTAAAAAATAAAATATATATATACAATTTATAAGATAATGATAATAATTAAAAATAATTACTCTTCCATCAGTAGTCAAAAGTATGGAATCACTTTTGATATCTCTATGTATTACCCCCTGTGAATGCAAATATGCCAATGCTTTCAAACACTGCTTGCAAACAGTAGCAATCTGTTCTTCGTCCATTCTAGTGTGTGTTACCATATCAGTAAGTGCTCCACCCTCTAAATATTCCATTACAACCCATAATTCATCACCAACCAAAAAACTGTCATACATATCAACAATGTTTGCATGGTGATAATCTCGCATTATGACAACTTCATTGAACAACAATTCTCTACGTTGTTGCTTCCTCAAATCCATCTTTTTTACAGCCACTTTGCGACCAGTCATTCGATCTGTAGCAATGCAAACAGTACCCGTTGACCCTTCACCAATTTTTTTGAAACTATCCAAATTTTCACGAGGATCTCCTGGACTAACAACAAGTTGAAGGGCAGCCCTGAACTAAAATACACAATCAATTTTTGGTACTATTATTTATCATAAATGAAATTAAATACTTGTTCATGTGTAATACGCTGTTGCTCATGATGTTGTTTTGTAGCTATACTAGGAATTGACATTGTACTAGCTGTCGATATACCATTTGTGGTTGGTTTAATATTTTGGTTCTGATCTTGATTTCGAGTATGACTTTGAGAAATGCCCTTGAATTAAAATTTCATTGATTAAGATTTTAATTTTTGAAAACAATTCTAAGACTTACTTTATTTGTACTAACAATCTGGGCATTGTTAATAACAGGATGGGTACGGTTTGGTGGCACGGGAGTATTAGCTTGTGATGTTTGACTTCCAGATGGTGAGTCAACTGCTGAGCCATTAGAAAATATTGGTGGGATATTTCCATTTTGAGCGGAATGATATGAATGTGATCCACCTTGATCAGGTATTATTGTTTGGCCCGTTGGAGTATTGTTCTGATTTATTCGTGATATTGGTGTTTCTTGGGCAGACCATTCTAAACCTCCTGGTTTTATCTGTTTAGAAATGTAATAAAAATGAAATCATGAAATTAAATAATCAGAAGACTTATTTTACGACTTACAAATTTATTGCTGTATTCAAGTTTAGTTTGAGTATTGTTGGGTGTTGGATATTGTGGTAAATGTTGTGGTACTAAACTCTGGTTCATTACTAACACTTCATTTTCTGGCAACGGTGGTGGTACATTAGGATGTTGCCTCCGAATACGTGGTGGACTTGAGGAACGCAATGAGTTTGAACGTGCAACATTAGATGTTTTTGGAAGTCCAGCTGTTTCATTGTTTCGAATGTTAACAGGGTTAGGATTATTATTGATTTTTGGATTATTTTCTCCACGCACAATAGTCTAAAAAGAATACAAAAAATGTTTTACTAATTATTTTATCTAGTACATAATAAAAAACCTATCAAGCTTAGAATTTTAAGTGAAATGTTATTGTTAAAAATATTTTTGTAAATGTATAACTATTTATACTTAGATAATTAAAAATAAAACATTTCTCTGATATATATATATATGTAGTAGATAGATAACTGTTACCTAAAGATGTGTTGAATACAAAAAAGTTTATGAGTGAAGGTGTTTTAAAAACTGTCTCAGCTTGTATCATTAGAAATAGAGGTTATTTCTAATAATATTTTATAATTAATTTATTTTAATATTAGAAATATGGTAGGTTAAACTAATTTTTGCAAAAAGCATTGCAGTATTACCTATAATATACCTATTATTGTTATTAATTTAAAAGTCAATATCAATCTTTAAGATTATCTTAAAGATTTTAGAACTGTTTGAATATTTTGAAAATTTGATTGTTTAATAGTATATGTATCAAATCTCTTACATAAATATTTTTTGAATTACAACAACAAATCAATATCGATCTGCTGTTGTATAAATATTACTTCTTTTCCTTTTTTTTAAAATAATTCCAACTATTTTCAAAGGTACTGAGACTTTTTACTTTTGACCCCACTCAACTAAGCCCACACTAGCTTCAATTTGCTATCATACACGACTCTTAGTATTAAAGATTAGTGCATTTTTCTTTATATACATACAAAAAATAAAATATATCTGCGTAAAATTAATAAATTTATTGAAGCGATAAATGTAAAATTATAATACACTAGCTGACTAACCCGACTTCGCTTGTGTGTTAAATAATCAATTTGTGTATACATTGGTTTTTTATTATAATTAAATCATTTAAAGCCCTATAATATATAATCATTTTTATCAATTATTTAAATGACACACTATGTCGTAACCTTTAATATAATACCCTTTCCCCATCTGATAAAAAATGAAAAATCGGGTGGCATGGTGACACTCAGGAAAGTATTTAAAACAACTCTGTGAGAAAAATTGGAAAAATGTTAAATAATGTTGTCACAAAATTGGAACATAAAAAAGGCCTGTACTTTTATATATAAGAAGAATTAAATATTTACCTTTAAATCCAATATTTCTGTAGGAGTGATTTCTGATGGATCCACAAGAGGTAATGGTCTATTGGTGCTCTTCAGTATTTGATTGTTGCCAACTATGCTTGCCCATTGTAGAGGCAAACCTATAAATTTACCTTCACGTTTATCGAAGCCAGTATGCACTCTGTGTTCAAAATTTGTTGGTGAAGATATTTGAGGTTTTTTCTTTTTCTTTGAGAACATTACTAAACATAATAATATATTTTTATTTAATTAACATTACATAAGAAATTTTTTTATAAACATTTAAAAATTGAAATATACAGATAATCCATTTAAGGTAAGACCAGGAAAGACATTCATTATATTTAAAACTATTAGCATTTTTGAAATATTTTTTTACATAATTTGAAGTTGTTAAAACACACTAATATTTTTTTACTATTTTCATCATTATTATTAGTTTTTATTTTTTTCAATGACAACATGCATTTTTAATTTCTCATTCCAAAGCTGAATATTTTTTAGAATGCTTCAATTTTTATTAATTTAAATATTTCAATTAATATTCTGCCTCGAATGTGAAATTAAAAATGTATGTTGTCATTCAAAAGGGTAAAAAACTTAAAATATGACAATGAATAAAATTTTAAATAATACCTTTTTCCAAAAATGTTGTTTTTACTTAAAATTACATAAAAGAAATATTTAAAAAAATATTTTCTGAAATAATGAGTGACTAAGAAGTTATCTTTACTTAAGGACATTTTAAAAAAATTTTATTTATCATAATTTATTTAGTTATGAAACATATCATATTATGAACATAGGTAGTGACTACAAATTATAAGTATGACTTAATTAATAAATTAACTTATTTTAAATACTAAATAGGCTATACGTATGTAGAATGTTAGTATCTATAATGATTAGTGTATTCTTAAAACATAAATATATGAGTATAATTTGTAATTAAAAAATTATAATATCAAATAGCTCATATTTTTAAATCAATACTATAGGTAAATAAATATATTTTATAAGTAATTGTGTGGTTTTATTTAATATTATGTAGATAGTACACTTTTATAGTAAAGACTTAAATTGTTTAATCTATTGTATAAATGTATAACTACCTATAATGTGTAATTATTCATTTATACATATATATATATATAAAAGTAAATTTTAAACATTTATACATAGCTTGACTAAAATTTATTAATTTAACATTTAGGTAAATTAAAAAATAAACATAATTATACACTTAGTGTTATTTAATATTAAAACAAAATAAACAGTTAGTTTTTTATAAAATTGATTATTTTTCAATGATAATTTAACTTAAAAACAATATAAATAAAATCTGAAGTGATTTTAAATTGTCTTTTTCAATTATACTCCAAGAATAATTTCTTATTCAACGTCTTAACATTTTTAGAGGCTGCATTTATAGCTATCATATGAGCAGAATGTTTACACATGGTATTTTCTACTATAGCAAAAAATAAAAGTGTTGCAACAGAAAATTCAATATAAATTTTCATAATTTCTTGTTCTACTTCTTCTAAATGAACAACGTGAGCTACTATGAGAAGGAAGTCTGTGTTATATATGGAGATCCAGATAACTTGTGACATGCCTTTAATAATAATATGGTTTTAAAATATCTGACAAACAATAAATTCAGCATAATTACATTCATTGAATATTTTTGAAGCTTCTAGAAATGTGGGAAAACTATGAATAAAATGTTAGATTTATGCGTTTTTGCTAACAGTTCCTCTGATTTTTGGACAACATCCATAATTTTTGGAAATTGTTGATCAGACCTGTTCAGTTCTCGTTTAACTTTTTTCACGACAGAGCTGTATGTATGTCACTACATAGACCACGATCAGACGTGATGGCAAATATTAGATGGTTGTCAATGTGGTCAAGCATGGCGATGTGTGTGTAGTATTTGTAAAATGATAGTGTGCCATAGCCAAACAGACGTACGTCCTTCAGCAGGCGCTCCGTCTTGCCCATTTTCGCAGACGACACGGGCTTCAGGGACATTTTGCTTGTGGTTTCGGGCGGGCCACAAAAGCCATACAGGAGACAACAAACGCGGCAGTCTAGGATCTGGAGACAGGAAAGAAAAACAGAAAAAAGAAATCAGGACAGGATCAGAAGGTGTTGAGTGACGACAAGTCTGCGTCGAAAGATTGAAAATCGCCTCCCTGTGAGGGGGAGCCGAGTCGTACGTGGAACGGGCCGGAGACACCACCGACCGACCCGGTCACGACGCGATATTATAACAAGTTTCGTCATCGTTATAAAATGATCATATTATTTATCGCTCACCTCACGGACGGCTGGCTGGCTGGCTGGCTGGATGCTGCGACGACCACTAGTGGTGTTTGCCGTTAAATAAAACATGCAGACGCGATTTCGATTCGGCCGTGTACTCGGGGGTATGTGCGAGTGCGTAATATAAACGACGGTTATCACGAACAACGAAAAAGAATATCGAATAACTGCGATTGAAATCGAAAACGGTAAAAAGCGATCACGTACGCAGAATTGACGATACACTGGCAGAACGTACGTCGTCGTTTGTTGCGGAGCGACGGAATGGAATGTAAACAAAATGGAATGCAATGCACTATGCAGGTATGTACCGCGTAGCAATTCCCGGTTGATGTATGCGCGTGTGTGTGCGTGTGTGTGCGTGTGTGTGTGCGTGTGTGCGCGTGTGTGTGTGCGTGTGTGTGTGTGTGTGCAGGTGTGCGTGTGCGTGTGGGTATTTGTGGGGAGGGGACCGTAATCTATGACGCGCGTGCGTCACGGCCGACGCGCCGTTTTAGTTATAGATAAAATAGTGCCTATAATAATATGCAACTGTGCTCACTAAGCCGCGGGTGTACACTCGCCGACTTTGATAAAAAATTAAACATTTTTAAATAATAATACCTATAATCTAATAGGTTCTTTTTAGAAAGGATTCGTTCCGTTCTTTAATTCTTTAAAAAATAAAAGAATTCGTTACATTGCTTTGGAAAATGAACGAGTTCCTTTTTTATTTCCATAAATAAAACAAAAAATCTTCTCAAAAAGTATACTCTCAAGTCATCATAAATATTTATGATTTATTGTTCAATGTTCATACTATTTTCCGTCGATGCGATGACAACGATTTATATATAATATTATATAAGAAATATTAATAAAGGTTGTCATTATAAGTTTTAACGATATTCAATGACGATCATAAATAGGCGATAAGTACACATACTAAGAAAATATATATTTCAATTTCAATTATTTACGTACCTATCTGTGTAAATTAAAACATGAAATGAATAAAAAATATCGTTCTTTTACCTTGAAAAAGGAACTCGTTCCGTTCCTCGTACTTTTTTATAAAAAGGAATTAGTTCAACGTGTCGACAAATAAACGATAATTCCACGTATAGTAGAATGGTGGAAAGTATAAAACAACAGACACAGCTGCCCCCTTTAGCTAATAAATGGTACCTATACGAATGGCTACTAGCTGTCCCACACTTAATGTATTTTTAAACTATTCTATAAACTGTTCTGATATCTCAAAAAACAATGTGAAATTTTCATCAACATCAGTCCAGTAGTTTTTGAGTATATAAGCTACAAACATATATTCAACTAATCAACTCTCGTATTTGTTCTAAGATTTAATTAATTATTAAAAACTATAAATGCGACCATTTGATTCATGCTTTTATCTTATATTTTGCCGAAGTGCCGAGTAACCAATGCAACCATTTACATATATACTAAAAAAAATAATAATAATTTCTACTACTATACATTTTATAAGTTGTAGCCAATGGAAACCAATCTATATATATAAACAAAAGTGTCTTGAGTGACTGATTCATAATCAACAGAGATCCGAACCTATAGAACTATCGATTTGAAATTTTGATGGTAGATTAATATTATAATTTTACTGTGCACTAAGAAAGGATTTTTCAAAATTCGCATTTTAAAGAGGTGCTCACACGAGAATTTTGAGATTCACGATGGAAATTGAAAATTATTTTTGTTTATTAATAGTTGCTATTGATTACAACTTACAGATTATAATAGTAATAGTAAAAATAAATTATAGAAATTAGTATTTTATTTTGTATATAAAATATAATTAACATTGTTTAATCGAGCAGATGTGGTAAACGTATGCATCAAATCGTCGTGTTTACGGACTCGAAATAATGAATTATATCTCAAATCATATCATATGAGAATTGAATATACATTGTCATTTTTTAAGGACAAAGTAAGATTGCCATTTAATTAAAGTTAATATATATATATATATATGAATGCTTGCCTGTATATGTTCTTTATGCACTCCTACACTATTCATCCGATTGCAATGAAACTTTTGGAAGTTGTGGAGTACACTCCCGCGAAGGTTTCTAACATTATAACATCTTATCCTACGTATATATTATAGGCTAAAAATTCTGGGAAAACTGAAAGTGCTTTTTTTGTTGGGATATATATGTATAATCTCTGTTTATTTATAAGGTTATCAATGGTTATATATTTTATAACTACCTATTATAATTAGTAGGAATATGGCATATATATATTTTTACAAATGAATTTATAAAAAAATACAACTCTTTGGTATAGGTCACCATTGCGATATTTTTCATGTGCCTAGTATTCCGATTTCCCCAACTTACTTCTTTCGTGGGGTTCTCAATTCACTGCAGGTGAATTATCTACAATAATAAATAATTATCTATAATAAACTGCTCACATACTTTTCGCGATCCGACGCAGTCGGATTACCTACTTAGCTAGCTTAGTTGCATGTAAATAACTTGAAGTTATTCTTAACTTAATCTTTGACTCGGGCAACGTCGGACAAAATAGCTATAGTATTTTATAAACAAAACAAATTTTTCGATTTCCATCGTGAATCTCAAAATCTTTGTGAGCATCTTTTTAAAATGCAAATTTTGGAAAATTATTTCTTAGTGCGTCCATACATAGTGTTACGAAGGTACCATGAAAATTTCAAGTCTCCAGATATCATATAGTTTAGGCTCTACGTTGATCAGTTGGTCAGTCAGGACACGTTCGATTATATAGGTATAATATGTATATTTATGGTCATATATAGTAGCGGCATGAATAGCTAAAATAGCTAAAATATAGCTATGATAGACTCGCTTATTATAATTTACGAATAATTTATCTACTTTTATGAATTGGGTTTTGTGGAAAGGGGCAGGGTTAGAGTGAGGGTTAGCCATCCAAATTAACATGCGGAAACAATTGGTGGGAGGGCATTAATTTTAAAATAATATAGTCTCTTCACAGAAAATAAAAGTTCATACCACCAATGGCTATTATATATTATATAGGTATAATATATATATATATATATATACACCACTTATTAAAACAATATACCTTACCTACTAATAAAAATACATTTATTTTATTACAAATATTAACTCTATATATACATACCTATATATTTTCCGGATGACAATAATTTGTGATTAAAAACGCTGAACATAGACACAAAAAGTTTTAAATCACCAATAATAGATATAAATTATACATAAATTGTATCATATAATATACAAAATATATTAATAGGTGCATATTATAATATAATATATTTAATATTTAAGTATATTGGCTTAACTGCTTATAGGTTGTGCATATATAAAATAGTTCATAATAATTACATTTTTCATATATAGATATACGTTTTATTTACCTATATAGGTACAATTATTCATCCACTGACAAAACATTATACAATATGTTATAAACTGTGCACAGATTAAAAAACGCCTATCAAATTATTATTTAAATATACTTTTATTAAAGTATGAGAACCACAACCGTTGCCGAGCAACGTTAAAATTTGTTATATCTATTAATATCCATTTGACCTTTTTTTCTTATTGAAATATAAACAGTAAAATATAATAAATATACCTACATATCTACTGTTATTTATTTTGAAAATTAATAACGTCCGTATTCTCGGCAACTACCATTACCACATTATTGGTTGCAGTTTTTTTTTATACTGTCTAAATACGAATATTTCACAAAACTTAATACATATTTTACACAACAAAACTCAAAAGGAATTATATTTCAATTTCTTTACACAGCATCTCCTTTAATCTATAGCTATTGCTTATATTGGAGATATATAGTTATTAAATTGATGACAAATGAAGTGATGAAATAATAATATATTTACCTTTCATAGGTTGCATTTGGACGACATGGGGGTGAAATAATTGCAAGGTTTTATTTGAAGGGGCTAAACGATATTTTTGCTACTCCAACTCCAAAAAACTTGGTATGAGATGGCAAAAGAAAAATGAATGGCTCATGACTCATAAGTGTACTATATTCCAATGCAACTTTATTTTTTATCGATGCCAGTTTTTTTCAATTTGCGTTCCTATTTTAGATTCTGAGCGGCGCAATGAATGTATTGATTTTACAATAATATGTGTCTTTATATTTTATTTTTATGTCTGAAGGCACCTTTTCTAGTAGAAAAAATGGTCCAATCATCAAGTTTGATGAAGGTTTCTGGCAGAAGATTGGATTTGATTCAACTCTGGTTGGTTAAAAATACAAATTTCTCAGTACTTTCTAAAATAATCGAGATTTGATTTATCATTGAATTCAAATTTAACACATCCATTAGCACTCTTGCTGATCTTTCTGCAATATAGGCTCAACTAGGGGTTCCTGGGGGTGTTTGAGCACCATCAAGCTCTTATTAAGCACCCCCCTGGCTCTTGTTATAAAACACCTAAAATAATATGAGAATGAATCATTATTTTTATTTAATGTAAGTTTTTTTTTTACGTTTTTACTGAAAAAAAAAATTCAAAAAGTGGTTTTTTCTAACTTAAACAGTTATTTTAAATTGCAATTACAATTTTCATAAGTTCTACGACATGTGACCGCAGTTTTTCAAGTAGGTATGCAATAAATTAAAAATTAGTTGAGTACAAGTATGTTAAAGTAATGATTTACTGACTTGTCCATTTTAAATATGGAGAGACATATGGAAAATAACATAAAAACAAAATCAGTGTGTGTTATTGAAATAGGTGTACATTATTTTAGCACCTCCTACAATTTAGGTCTAGTTGCGCCTATGTTTATGTTCAAATACGAGGTACATTCTACTCCTACCTACTTACAGTACAACTGAGCAGTTATCTACCGCTCTTAATTTTTTTTTTAATTAATGCACCCCTTTTATGTTTACTAAGTGTCACCTATGGGTACTATATTATGCTAAATATTTACATATTATAAAGTAGTTTAAAATGTAAATAAAATTAACTAAATATAAGAGTACCTAGGTACTTTATGAATATTAGAATATAATCTGAAACAAATAAAAATATATTATTATATCGAAGATTAATAATCATAACATTCTAAATACAATTTAAATATAAGCTATACGGTTATTAAAAAAGTAAATAAAATAAACTATAGTATTTAAATATCAACAATATTATATTAAAACTGAAGGAATTTGGTTTGACAGATTTTTTTTTGAAAACGGACTATGATTGATTAACAAGTTTACTAGGTTTAACAGAAGCAATTTTTAATATACCGAATATTGTTAGTATCTTAATGATAATATAAATAAAAAATATCATAGTTTTTATTCACGGATATTACAACTGAAAAAAATAGATATTCAAAATCGTCCCTATTGAAACCTAGTAAACTTGTTAATTAATTAAAATCAGTTTTAAAAATTTAAATCCGTCAATCAAAATTCCTTTAGTTTTTTCTGGCTTTTTGGTCTAAATGTCACTTTTTTTAAATTGAAAAAAGTTTATCATAAGTTAATTTCATCGTTGATGCCTGCGCGTACGTACGTTAATTGGATGACGATTATAAATAACGACCGGCTGATCGGCTAGTATAATGCAAGCTACTGTTACAATTCCACAGAATACACGGATGAAATATCATGATATGAATAATGTACTTATTGTTATATTATAAATTATATAATTCAGCAACCCGGTGATGTCTTGAAGATAAGTAAAAAAAGAAGCTTTTTTGCAATTAACATATATAGGTATTTAAGTTATATACGTGTGTATGGATATATAATCAATGGAGTTTACAAGTTTTTTTTTTAAATTTTAGGTACTTTATGAGTGGTAAATGAATCATTAATATTGCAAACTTTACATGACCCGCATAATTTGTTCATTATCTACGATACTATAGTGGTATAAAGATAATTTTAGGTGGCCAAAAGTATTGTTTTTAAAACCCAAGAATTGTTGTTTTTTCAATTATTTATCTTTATAATATTCTGTTGATAAATAATAAATATCAAAGTTTAAGTGAATCAATTAATTCACAGTCGTCTTATAAAGCTGTTTCCATAAAACAATTACATTATTTGATTGATCTTTTCATAATTGTATACATTTTTATATTATTTAATTTTCTCACTTAAAACGATAATATTTTTTTTTGTATACACAGTAATTATATTGTCTTAAATGTTATAATGGCATATTATTTTTTTATTAAAATAAATTATAAATATTTTGTACTTTATTGTAAAAACCACGATTTTGATACTTTATCAGTTTTGAACGTTACATTTTAATTTGTTCCAATAAATAAATACGTTTTAAGTAAAAATACTAAAGAACCAAATTAACCATAAAAACAAATAATTTTATATAATCTATTCTATGAAGGTAAATTATTGTTCATTTTTTCCATAGGTTAATGTGGTCTTCAATGCAAATTTCGGGGAAGAGGTCCAACATTTTTTTTAATGTCAATTCTGAACACTCATCATTTTTACGTTCAAAATATAATAACTATTTTATTATTTTCATTATTACTGCTCAAAAATATATATACAATAGTCAATAAACAATATTCACAACTAAAATGTTCTACCTTAAAAAATATCCAGACTCCTGTTCTAGTTACGGCCTTGATTAGGTGGTTGATGCAAAATATTTAAATAATAACTTTGCAAAACTCAGAAATAGGTTCTAGAATTTAACAAGTCACCACATATGTAACCAAGTATATAGTATAATAAGGAGACCAGGCTACGACAGCACCATTATGTATCATAATAACGTTCTTTTTTATTAAATAGAGCGCTAAAATATGCAGAAAGACACATTTTAGGAGTTTCATAGTTTGATGAATATCGCGTAATAAAGCCAATAGAATAATCAAATCCATTATCACTTCCGGGAAATTATTTCATAAGTACGATAGAAAGCAATGACTTAGTGTTGAGTTATGATAGTTCAGATAATCCAACAGTAATTTTTTTTATTTATTTTTTTTATTGTGGGAGGGGGGGAGGCATGAGTTTATAGTTTGAAAATACAAATTCATTAAATAGTTAATACAATTAAATAATTACAGTACATTATTATCACCTTAAATATTATTATAAATAGTTAAATATATATACCATATTTTTTTTTGTTCTATATTATGATAGTATGATGTAGAAATGTATTTCTATAGTATGATGTAGAAAAATTGTGTAGTTAATTAATACAATAAGAAGCTACCTATAAAACTAAAATTATTGATAATTAATAAAAACATCTTCTTATTAATAGTTTAATAAGTAATAATTCTATAGATTTGTTGTAAGCATATCTAAATTTTGTTCTTGTAGTAACCAATGTGTAAGTTTTTTTAAGAATCTTGAGAGAATTACTACTTTTAATTTCCAATGATAATATATTGTAAATGTTTGGACCTATAAATAAGTATGTGGGTTGAGTTAATTTTTTGTGCATAGTTAGTACTTTGATATTAGATATTTGTCTTGTATAATACCCATGTTCAATTTTAAAAGTAAAATTATTTTTAATTATGTAAAGTACCGATGCTTTATAAAATAATTTCTTTACTGGCAGTACATTCATATCGGTGTATAAGTAATTTATGTGGTATCTCGAGTCCTTTTTTAAAATAACTTTTAGTATTTTATTTTGTATTTTTTTTAATGAGTCTGTAGTTATTTAATACGTATAGTAAGGTTTTGACGAAAATTTAAGGTAAGAATTAGGGGGATAATTTATTACAGTGAAATTTCCTCTAATGGACACCTCAAAATAGCGGAACCACTAAATAGTGGATTTTTTTTAGGAACAAACTATACATTTTCTACAAACTGAATCCTCTAAATAGTGGACACAATTTCAGAAACCAAGAGTGTCCAGAATTAAGAGGATTCACTGTGCTATGGCACAGAAAAAGTTCTTTTCATCCTCTTGCCAAATATTATCTAAGTGCACTTACTTATGTTTTATTCTTGTAATATCTTAAAACTTTTATAATATTTACACTTAACATATTTGAAGACATTTATCTAACTCCAGTTGGTAGGAGGGGAAAGGGAGCGGTTGCCCCAAATCTTAAAATATAAAACAAAACATTCTGGTATAAAAGAAACTAAAAGTTAATTAGTTATTTTGTGAACATATTCAATTTTAAAAATATTATAAGATTATTCAAGTTCCCCTTTGAAATGTCTACATTAAAATTATCAAAAACTATTATTTAAAATGTTTGTAGCATAAAATACAACCATACTTATTTTGAATATTATGTGCAATCATATAAAATGAATAATTTAATCCAACAAAACTATATAATCATTATAACCGATTTGTGTACTTACTATTATAAACAGTAATAGGTTAACATTGAGTAATAAACTGACGAATAATATACCAAACGAAGCCATATATCTATATCTATATCAGAAGAACCTACTAATACACTATACTATAATAGTGACATAATATTATATAGCGAAAAAATAGTTAAACAATCACAATGGCCTACGGTAAAATAAATAGGACAACATAATTTAATATGAAAACCAAAGAAACATTAAAACTAATGATAGTACTAGCATAGAGTCAAGAGTGGTACACAATGGGTTAGATGACTATGAGTTAGGTGAGTATCAGTAGATAGTATGGTCACAGCTATGTTATTATTATAGATATATATATATTATTATAATTTTATTCTGTATTATTGATGAGCACTGAGTGGTAGTAGTTGCTTTCATAATATCACAAATCGTTAAATCCACTATTTACTTACTAACGCGGTTAAAGATGGTAGACTATTTATTAAATGTGGCTTGGTGTGGCACGGTCGTACGCTCAACTGCGGAAACGCTCTGAGTGTACGTACCGGCCGGTGTTGCTAGTTCCCGGATGGGTGACCACCCGGGTTTATAGCAACAAATCTTTGCCACACATACAAAAACGTGTTATAACCAACCGTTCCTCAACCCAAAATAAAACCTACTATAAAAAACCTACAAATAGCTAATGGCCATAGTTGCCGGGCTTAAGATCAATATAAAAAAAAATATTTATTAAATATACTTACTAAAATTATTAACAAGTATGTTTGCTTTGATCACACACGTTTTCTATAATTAAAGCACTTTTCATAGCTCTTTAAAAAGGAAGCCATAGGGAGGGATTAAACCCTCCATGTTCTCCTTGGTGCCTCCCTCCACTGACCCTGGATCACATCATTCAATCAGAATATTAATATATGTACCTACCTATATATAATTACTTTCCTATCAATATAATAAAACTATAATTCCAATATAATCGACTTCGATATACTTGCTGCATGCTTTCAACACTTTTCCTTTATTTCGTTTCGGTATTTGGACCATCTTATACATTTCGGATATTATCTCATAGTCATCATTTTTTTTATATATATAAATACCTATAAATTATTGATTTTACAAAATTTCAAATACACGGCATTTTATATAGGCAATTTAGCTACATTACAGTTGCGGGTCTTTTTTCCTATTTTTTTTTTTTATTTTATTTTACTTTTTATAGTATCACAATGATTGTAAATACCACAGAATAGATAAATGCATTTCAAAAATATTACAAATTTGGATATCTATAGTCACTAACCAGTCTACTCAAACACTCGGTAATTATAGTACCGCTTGTTGACGAGCAACTGTTCAAAAGTTTGAAACTACCTACTTACAATCCATCAATATCTATATGTACTTAATACACGATGATTATTTTTGTTATAGATTCAATACTCTACAAATGATATATTTTTATTATAAAATAAACTTATAATGCTATCGAATATTTGAAAATTCGTACTGATGATTCAATTATTTTAGGTAAGTTCAAATTTAAAAATACAAAATAAATGTTTACACAATGTTTACATTGTGTACTAACGAATCATCAATTTTTAGGAAAAAGATGTTGAATGTGCTCAAACGAGTTGCACCGCTAAGTAATTAGGTACTTCAAATAGAAGATAATCTTAAATCAGAGGTGGATTAGGTAGATGACAGGCTAGTTTGTAATTTTAAATATTTTTAAATTAATGAATAATAATTAATAATAAAAATTAATAATATATAAAATTAATAAAAACAATTTTTATCGAAATATTATAATGTTATTTTACCACAATAATTTGTGACTATTTCATTAGTAAGATAATACTAAAAGACTGTCTACAGATTGCACTATACCATATGTATTATACAGTGTTTACAATTCATCATGTTATAAGATGCATTTTTTTTAAAACAAATATCGGGCCAAATTATAAAATTTTGACAGACCAGTCCATCTTGACCTTAATTTTTGATATTATATTTTATAGATAAATTTGTTGATCTTTATAATAAGTTGAACATTTTTTCATTACATTGCCATTGTTGTTAGTTAAATCCTTTTCTATACACAAAAATGGCAAATTTGTAAATCCCTTTTTCATTATTGATAAGGTTAGTTTATTTTGTACATGCCACAAAATTAGTATAATTTAAAATACCTATTTTAGTTCTTCTACAAGTTGCACTACTAATAGTGATGAATACAACTTAATAAGTAATTAGTTACTACTACACTAAACAATTTATACAAATATTGATATTTCCAGAGGAATGAATGTTGGTAAATTGTTTTTGTATATAATTTGGCTGGCATTCACATTCTACATAACCAGATCCAAGAACTAAAAGACTAAAATTTAAAATTTTCTCTTAAACTAACAATTTTATTATTTTATATCTATAAATAGTAATTTATTTACTACTATATAATTTAACTATTGACTTTACTTTAACTGCAGAATAATTCTAAATTTGTACACATTCATACAATAGATATGCTAAATTGAAAATAATTGTTGTTTAACTTAACAACAAACTTGAGCTAGATTTGAAGAAAAAATTATAGAGGAAAAGAGGCTAAGTTTCTCATAATTGTGCTAATGATATGATCAATGACAGGCTTGTTGACGATCACCTTTTGAATAACTGTAATGAGTTTAATTCTGAGCAAAGCAAAGAATGTATTGATTTTACAATAATGTGTTTTTTTGTCTATATACTAGGGATGGCAAACCTCTCTGTACCCCCGGTATCAAATAAAAATGTTGGTTCTATTTTATTTTTATTGTATGTTAACTAATTTGATAATCCTTTTTTAAAACTTAAAAAATACCTATATTCATGACTTGAATGATATAAAACAAATCAAACATTACATTATTAAAAAATTTAAATATATTAAAAGTATTAGACACTAAAGGTATAAATAGCACATAACTATATAAATATGTTAAACTAATTCAGAATTTATAAAAAAAAAATTTTTTTGAATAGTTCCATGTCACTTAAAGATTATGTGCAAGTTATAGGTTCACCATCTCTGGTATATATGATAAGTAAACGAAATAATGACAAATTAATACAAGGTTTCTCATAAATTGTTATATCAGTTTAAAAATATTAAAAACACATAGGCACAATTCTTTTTTTTTAAGTATTTAAAATTCAAATTTTGACCAAAATTCATCAAAATTTTAAACATTTGCAAATTATTTTGTAATTAACAATTTATAAAATATTAAATTTTTATAGTTAAGAGTATTGAAAATTTAAAAGAAGTTTCTCATAAATAGTTAGTGGTATAACCAAAAATTCAAAAATATATATTATCATGATTGTTCTTTAAAGACATTTTAAGTTTAAATTTGGATGAAATTAAATATTTAAATAAAGAATAATAATGTTAGTTATTTTGTTGTTATTTAAAATTATTTTTCGTGGCACTTTTCAAGTATATTATTATATTTTTTACACACAATGACATTTTTAAATGCAATGTTTTTGACAAATATTAATTCAACTTACTGTATTATTAATAATAAATTAGATTACTTTAGTAGCAACAATATTATAAAATACATTTAGTCATGTAGGCTAACAGACCATCTTCGCTAAAAATTGTTTTATGTATATAATGATTTTATATCATTGAATTCAAATATTAGACATTCTTTACAGTGATCCCACTCAATACCCACTATACAGCAGAGCGGTAACTAATTGTCAACCTTTATTTTTATTTTTGGAAACCTTAACCAAACTAATTCTTTAAATGGAATGATATAGGATAATTATAAATAAGTATTAGAATTTCAAAATATTTCAAGTATTTTATAATTTTTAAGAATGTATTGGTCTAAACAGTGGTAAATTCAATTCTTAATCAGTTTTTGGAATAAGCACAGAAAATCCCGCTGATTCAGCGGCCAAAAGTGCTTGCTTCTTCTTTTTTGCTTGTTTCACTTGAGCAGCAATACGATCTAAATCTCTCCTTCCCTGAGAGGTCAATCTACGGCCATTGTTGTTTTCAACCTTTTCAATGAGTTTCATTTGTTCTAAAGATTGTAGTACTTTGCGTGCAATACCAGAAGAACTGCGACAAAAATGGGATGGTCTCACTCCATTACGTTTGCGGGCTGTAAAATAAACAAAAATATTAAATAATATATTTTATAATTTACGACAAGAACCTACAACTTGAATGTTATATAAAATATCATAAATTTGACTAAAAACAGCTTTCAGAGAAAGAAATTGAAAAAAAATGAATGATAAAAACAGTGGAATGTAAGATAACTAAAAATGAGAAATGATATTAGAAAGATGAGTTTAAACAGATATTTTTTAATGAAGAAAAAGAATTTAAGAATTTTTAGTTGTTTAGTAAAAATGATTAACAAGAATAATATAACAATTACTGCATGTAATGCGTAATAAATTAGTAAGTTTCAATCTGATTGATCATTTCAAGCACTTTCAGTTATTTTCTCAATTGTACACCATACCTATTTAATTATGAAAATAAAACTATTCCACTTATTTATATTCTCATGACCAACCAAATAAATATGTACAATATAATATTACAAGTTTCAAACAATTATAATCCAAATTTAAATACTTATTCTATTATTATTGATTTTGAAAAAGCATTTACTGATGCATTTTTGTAAATAAGGACAAAAGAATTTTCTTTTTTAAATTACCAACAATATATATGGCAGGAATTTCAAGAAAATGGTCTACTGACATTATATTCTAAACTTATTACAAATACGACATTTAGCCGCTGAATGACACAACATATAAGGTTATCAGTTATTTTTAAATATTAGTTGATTCAATCTATTTTGTTGAAAATAAAAACAATTAATTTATATTAGCAGATTACTTTAGCCGGCCATTATAAATATAAAGGAAATATATGATAAAAAATGAAAATGAGTGATAAAATACTACTATAACTACAGTTGTAATAATATTTTGTAAAAACTATATATAAATATAAAAGATTTGCATTAAATTATATTAGTTTTTATGTATGATATAGAGATAAGTACTCATATGCTCAAAATACATTTAAAATTAAAGAATTAATTTGATTTTTTTTAATTATTTGTTTTTTTTCTCGTATACGCCATGGCATCATTACGAATTCTTTATTTCTAGGCCATCAAAAAATATAGTATATTGAATAACATGAGAGATCTGAACTGACCACGACCTAAGCAGTCCCTGAAGAATAATTCTGTTTAGGTTGCCGGCAACCTAAATGAGTCCACTTAAACATATCTGTGTTAGATTGTCAGTGAGCTTGTGTTAGTCAAAAGTGTTAACAAAAAATATCATTAATAAAATCTAACAACCATACCTCCAAAGATCTTGGTGAGGGATCCAACACCAACTGGCGACCTGAAGTAAATATGTCTCAATGTAGCAGCACATCTGGTGAAATACCAGTCTTCATCGTAAGGCGCCAATTCGTTGAATTTAGCATTTTTTACCAAGTCAACCCATTCTGGGGCTTTCAACTTACCACTCCTAAAAACAAAATAGTTTTAAAAAATACGAAATTTGTGTATTTAAGAACAGATTACTTTTAAATAATAATAAAAATATACTTTTTTAAGAAAGCGGAGAACGAAGCAACGAATTTGTGTTGGTCAACATCTTTCAATGTAATTGACGACATGATCTGTAACACAACAGTGGAGAGAAATAATTAAATCGTCCAAGTATTTGACATAATAAAATCAATTAATTACTTAATCACTCAAACGTGAACGATTATAGGACCACCTTAGAAGTCAGAACTTAGACTACACAAAACTACTACAGCGGCACAATCCACGATGCAGTTTAAAAAGACTGCTGAAAAAAGTAGTAATGTAATATATTAAATTATTATCTCAAATCGTGTTTTCCGATTTCAGACTGATGACGATTGTACTATAGAACGATACCAACTATTTAATAATTGTTTTGGTTGTTCTGAAAAACCTAATAACTGGCGACACTGTCGCCGTTTGTTTACTAAAATGTTTTACAATCACTTATGGTAAAAAAATTTCCGCGGTCAGTGTCACTACTCGCTAGTCTCTGTTGTAGTGTTGTTTGTGTCGTTGTATTGTCGATATCTGAAATTTTCTTCTCCTTGGCTATTTAAATTGTTTTAGTGATGCATTTTTGTTGTTATTTTATTTGAAATCTCAATTGAACCCAATTTTATAAGTGACATCTGTTGTGAATGTGTGTGGGTGAGCGTGATAGTAAAATATGATTGAATTTTGGCGGTTTACGACCATAAATGGATCGACAGCTTGGTGATTCAATTGTAGACAAACAATTAAAAAAAACTTTTCTACAGATCTTAAAGGATACATTTCGAACTTTTTAAAAGGAAAATATGCCAGCTGTCGAAAACGGCTCGTTGCATACTGAAAAGGATATGGATTTAGCGCCGATCATTAATGGCATGGAGACTTTACCAAAAACCAAACAGGTAATTTGTTATTTGCTACGGATATTTAATCAGTTATTTAGAATTTGCATTAATCATAGCCTAAATGCCTAAAACCTAGTTACAAATATGAATTTAAAATGTCTAGGTAAGTACCTTAGGTTTAATATGTTTATTTAATGACAGAAAATATTGATTAAATTGTTGGTACATTTCTTTACGCATACTTAAGTACCTAGATAGTTATTATAAGTTATTATTATTTTTTTTTAAATCTGAAATTACATTATTGTAATTAATTGAGTAATATATACTTAGATAATCTACCTATACTTCCCTAGGTTTGAATTGTTGACTTTGTATGAACCAGATTCACCATTTTGTTTAAAAGTATTAGGATAAAATGTAATTATCCAACTATTTAATCTTATGTATGCTGGTATAATATAATTTCTAATCTTGTTATTTGTGATTATTGGTATATTATTATTATTTAAAAATAATGTATACAAATATATGTACACACTCAAATTTTGTATTATATTAAACCATTTTCATATTTTGTTGAAATATATATTTTTACACATGCTGACTTCTTGTCAATCAAAGCATTGGCTTAAAGGAAAAACTCACAAACCAAAAATATGTACTGTTCTTAAAGACTCAATAATCATGTTACTATATTAGTGACTTGATATCAAAAACAAAAAAACAAGTACCTATCTTTTGATCAAAAACTCATTATTGACCATTAGTCATTTTTACTATTTGATTAAAATATTAATACTTTCCTAATTAAAAAAAAATTGTTTACAAGAATATTTAACGTCCCAACATTTCATTTTTGTAAGTAATGAGTTTTTGATTCAAGTTGACCATAGTAAGTGTGTAAATTACCTATATATACTTATAGGAGTTGAACTCCTTAAATTAGAGTATAAGATATTATATCTTATACTCTTGTATTATTATAATATATATTTTATCTATAATCAAATAATCAATGTTACTGTATTATATTGATTAGCAAACTGTGTAAAGAACTATTATAAAAAATATGAGTGATCACTGATCAGTTAACTGTATTTTCTAAGTATGACATAAGATATTTATATAATATTAAAGAATACATTTTTTAGCGATTTCAAATTTTCAATATTATAATTACATACCTATAAATGCGATTATCTATTTATTTTATCGATTTTTTTTTACAAATATCCACATATAAAGAAAATCCGTGTTTTTAAATATTGACCAATAAGTATATATTTTGTATTTTTATAATTACTTATTTATAAGAAAATATGTTCAACTGTCATAAATCATAATATAAATTATTAATAATTAAGTGAGTTAAGTATAAAATTATATAATATATTATACCTTCATAATATAGGTAATATTGGTAAAAACTGCTCTTTGTACTTAACAGATTGTAATTAACAGGTTAAAATTATTACCAATTATACTAATTTGAAATTATTAAGAATCTTATAAAAAGACGTTACTTTAAATTATGATAATAGAAATTTAAATATGCGAGTTAAAATTTGAAGACTCACTACATCTTTCGAAGTTGAAATTGTTAAATATTTATTTGCATTTTTCGTAATCAGTAGCATTATTATTTAAAGAGCTAATATTTTAATTTATTATTCTATATATAACTGATAAATGAATATTATACAAAGTATTATTAATACTATAAACAAAATCTAAAAATAAGTTTAATAATTGTTAATTGTACCTGTACGATATGATAATGCAATTGTACAATTAATCTTTGTGTCTGAGGTTATAATAGATATTCTAAAATATAATAATTTTAAAACGTTTCCCTTTTTAGGTATGCTGTTGCCTTTATTTCATCGTTTATACATTTTACACTCCTATGAGCTACGACCTATTTTCGAGGCTTTTTGAAAAATAAATTCTATGGTAAATGATACACCAAATATTATTCAACCTTACGCAGTTATTTTAATGGTTAAAAGTTCCAAATTTTAAATGTATTGAATTAAATTTCAAATCATATACAACAACTATAACAGTATCCTACGTTAAGGAGAATGAAGTATGAAGTATTCAAAGTATTTATATATAAACTATAATATATATTCCAAGGGAAGTTATCCCAGAAGTTTATAGGTTTTTTTTCGTTCTTTAAATATTTTTGGAACAAATAAAGTGATGCAATTGTTTCGAATAGGATGATCGGCAATCGGATATAGATTAGACTTGGACAGTTGGAAGTATAAATTGGGATCTGATCTGATGTGTAAAATTGGAGAATTACCAATAGTTTATCAAATAATTGTAATTAACAAAAATAATTCTAAAAATATTGAAAAATCTTAAATGAAATTGTTGTTCACCGAATTCTAAGAATTGTATTTTGAATACCATACGTGTTGCGATCTAGTTTAAAATAATAATACATTATTATTCCGGGCCGAACAGAATGAAGTGAGACGAATGATAGAATTTTTTGGTGGCTTGAGCTTCTATTGTTTGTTTTGTTTTTATAATACATTTTAAATTTACTAATAATTATTATTAATTATAAATAAGTTATCCCACTTACAAAATAATAAATTAGTTTATTTTTATTATAATAATATAATAGGTCCATTAGTTTTAAAAATTACTTCCACGTCGGAAGTTGGTTTCACTAATAGAAATTGTGTTCAGGTCAATATGGAAACAATGGAATACTTTTTTTTTATCGCAAGGACGAATGTTTTTAGTTATTCTATCATTTTCACTGGACCATGACACAATATTCATCGTAAATAGGTATTTCACCGTTATTTTGGGTTATTTTTGAAGTCTTTTTTTCTGTAATATTTCCAAAGTAACTATAAACGAAGTACGATATTATAAATTAATAATAATAATGATTGTATAAATATGATATAACCAGTAATGGTTGGTAATTTACTGTAGTTAGTACTATTACTTTGTGTACTATGATTTTCTTTTTAATTTTTATGCCACAAGTCTGATATATAGACTTGTATAAATTATAGTTATATATTACATATAGTTGTACCTCATTTACAGATACTATATACACCTCTACAATGTACCTTATGAAATAATAATGAGCTCCACCAGTCACCACATGTTCGGTTAACGCTAGAACATTGACCTCGAACATTATTTTATGTTGTCTATTAAAGTTTCAATTTATTTATTTTGTTTTTGTACTATATAGGTGTATATTATCTATATTTTTAACAATTTTTGTACTTATCACTAGTTTCCTTTTTTTTACTTACTTTTATACTATTATTATTACTTTATTAAAAAATAAAATTATTATTTGCATTTACTTGACATAATACTTAACAAATTTAAGATAATATAAAAAAAATTTAAATGTATGTAATAAATATAACACTTAAGTGCCTCGTATGTTAAAATTCTTAATATAATTGTCCTTCTAAATAATACATAATTAAAATGTTTAAAAAATATTTAGTTTATATAAGCCAAATACCGGAATACTCGTTTAGTCTTAAGACTAATGAATGTTGTCTTTACATTTGGTGGTGATAAAAAAAAAATGTGCGAAAACCTAGTTTAGTTTCAAGAACAAGAAAAATACCAACAAGATGAACATGAACTATAGACGTTTTATATTCTGGATAAACTTAACTGTTGGGTAGAGAAAAAAAAATATTCTACCAATGTTGAGAAACCGGTTATAATATAACGTAGACCATCACAACTAAGCTAACGTTAGTCGTTCCTATACTGCGTAAAGTATTATCTGCCCACAAGTATTTTAACAGTATCCTTGTATGTTATAAGTATTTATCAAATATAATATTTTAGTAGGCGTTTTTAAATTGTTTAAAGTTATAAAATTAGCTGTTCGATATTTTAGTGCGGTTTATATTTATTAATTTGATAGAAGAGTAGAGAAAAAATAATAAATAACGTATAAAATTATGTATTTTTTTTTATATTGACGTCATAACTTAAAAAACAAAAATTAGTTTTTGTGAAAAATTTAATTTAACTAAATAATGTATGAAATTAATTTTTAGATAATTATTGAGTAATATTTTTTTTTAAACTAACAATTTTTGGTACTTTAAGTTTTGGTACCTTTAAAATATGACGTGTAAATTATACCTAAATATCTAGTAGAGTTATTTGTATACAAATATTTTTTTAATTTTGTTTTAATTATTTTTAATTACATAAATATTTTATTTCAAATATTTAGACTGTAGAGCACTAGAGCCTATTAAGATTTTATCTGCTATTAAAATATAAAATTATTTCGTATATAATATTCTGTGTATTATTATTTAATTTCTATTATATTATGTTTTTAGCTATAATATTGTTGATAGCTTTTATAAAAGGATAATAATACAGTTGCAGATAATAATTATAATTTAAATAAGAATTAGCCTTGAAGTAATACTTTTTATAACATTTTCAAATATCTTAAGTAAATTATTTAAAATTTACGATCATTTCAATAAAAATTAACTATTAATTTAAATAGATAATAAATATATAAGTATATAATAACATTATAAATTCTAATAATTAATTATTTTATCTTTAAGTTGATTGAATGAATGATTAGAAAAAATAATAATAATAATAAGGTTAACAATTTAATGACAAATTAAATCTATTTATAAGTAAATATTATGATTCTTGGTTTAATGTATGTGATGTATATCGTTAATTTTAGCGGCTCATACACAATCCTTTTTATTTTCTGTTTTACTTGAATAGTCCTTAGCATTCAGGTAATTCCTATAATATGTGACTGAAAACTGAAGGACTTTTTTAGTTGTAGGCAAAAAATAATATTTCAAAACGTTTTGAAATGTTGATCAAGTGTGATGACTTGCATGACAGTCTGTCATTATGTCATAAATGTCTGAATTATTACAAGTTTGTTATAATGCATTATAAGCATTGTGTATGAGCATTCTTCAGTTTCGTTTTACTTGTATGAACTTAATTTCTGATAAGAACCCTTTAACGGATTGCGTTTAGGGAGTTTAAAATTTTTAGTTGATTTAATGATATTTGTTTAAAATAATTTTTTTTATAATACTTTTTATACATAATTTATATACTATACTCTATATTATAACATATTAAAACTTATAATAGTAGGTATTATAAAATATTTCCACTATATTATTTATCTAATAACTTATTTATTTATAAATATAAAATTAACTTACTTCATTTATTATATAATATTATGTTTATAATATAATATAATATATTTATAAATTATAATAATTCAAGAATGTAACATTATTTTAGCGTTCTATTTAATATATTATTGTTATTTATACGTGTTTATTGTAAGACTTTGGTACTTTTTAATCTTTAGTCATTATTTTGAGGCATATTTCTACAGAATTCTTATAGTTTAGTATATAAATAATGATGGAATTGAAAAACTTTTTTACTTATAAAAATAAACAACGTGTGATAAAAAATTATGATTTCTATCGACCACATTCAGTTGTATACGAAATAGTTGATGTTCCTATTTCTCATATTATTGGATAAATTAAATAAATAATAATAAATGTTACTTCATTCATAAGTTGAACATTTGAGCTACGGGTGTGCCAAATGTGCCTGGGCACACCATTATTACTTTATATATATATATATATATATATATATATATATATATATATATGTAGGTAACTTATCATTTTAATGTTTAATAACACATTGATAGATGATAGTTATTAATTAAAAAACAGGTGGGCAAGAGAAATTAGTATGTTGGATACACACCGTAACTCAAATATTATTATTTAAGTTCAATGATTGTAATTATTTGAATATTAAAATATTATAAACTGTTAGAAATGTATTTATATTTTAATTAAGCCTATACGAAGTATAATAATGACTATTAATAGAATATTATATTAAGTGTTTATATACTTCTTGTATAAATGATATAGTAAATTCTAAATTATTATAAGATACATTTAAAATTGTCAATTATGTATTTTCGTAATTTGTAATAATTACAAATTACATTGCTATGTAAAGATCATAATATCTTGAGTTGTGTTTAATTTTGAATGACATTTTTGTTAAAGATAAATCATTTTTAAAATGTGTACACATTTAAAAGAGTTTCTAATTTTTATATTGTGGGTAAACACAAAACTAGTAAACATATTAGTAAAACTAGTTGTAAACATTTTTATTTTATACTGTTATAGTAGAACTTCAATCGGTATCGATATTTTAACAGTCTCGTAAATTATAGTAATTTTTTTTCGGTAGCTCGAACAACAATTTATTAATATTTAGTTAATATAATTTATTTTTATACTGACACTATAATTGCGCTAAATGTTTAAATGTGATACTTTTTAAGGATACCCTTGAAAACATTTTTTGAATTTTAAATACGCTTTGAATAAAGAGTAATGTGCCATATAGTAAACCAAAAACTATATTTTTGTTTATTTAATTCTGGTAGTATACAGGGGAGAATTAGTTAAATATTAATATTTAATATATTGTCATGAAAAATACTGATTACCCCTTTGACCTTAAACATACTACATACACCTGGACAGTGCATTGTATTTGAAGTTATACTAGCTATAAATATATAGCTAGGTATTTTAGTCTCCCGATTCGATCAATATAGTCGCTTGTACACGCTATAGTTAAAAGTTAAAATAGCAAACATTATTGAGTTTCATTATTGTCGTAGTAATTATATTATTTTGAGTGGATTGATAATATTATCATACTCAATAATATAATGCAGTTTTGAATTTTCACCCAAAAGTTTTGTCGTAATGTTATTAATATTTTAATGTTTAATGTGTAGGTAAACATGTGGTTATTTGGATACATATTAATATATTGTATTTATTATTTTAGAATTTTTTTTTTTGCGACGGAATATGAATGAATGCTTCTGTAGGTGCTTAGGCACTTGGTCTAAATTAATATTAATTCATTTTTATTTGTCAAAGTAAAAATGAATATAATAAATCTAAATATATTAAATATATAAATAATATTTTTAAGACAATAATTATAATTTAATTTCATAAATAGCTAATCATTATTTTCAGTATTTATTTAATGTTTTTAGAACCTAATTGGATAAAAATGAATGACGAAATCATTTGTACATAAATATATATAATTGATATGTATTTATAATTACAGAACTTATATTTTTTTTTTGATAGTTCTTCATTAACATCTGCTTGCAATAAATAAAATTATTATGTTAATTTGAGAGTACAAACATAATGATTTATGTTCTGTATAAAAAACATGATGTCATTTAGTCTAAATTGTGATGCGAAACTAATGTCCTCGTTACTTTTGTTTGGGTACTACATAAATACTAGTATTATTAATACTGTATTAACTAGTATATAATTTATTTTCGTATTATATAGAGATTATTCTGTGTGAAATGCTTAAATATATGAGAGCACAATCTCAAATGGAAACTGAATACGAATTAAAACATTTAAAACTATTTTTTTTTTTTTGTTAATTAATTAGTTTTAAATACTTTATTTTATAAGTGAAAATAATATTTTTTTTCACTTGCATAATAATATAGATTCTAGTTTGAGATGATCTCAGTTTCTACTTTTTTTGCATAGGTAATTTATTAAAAAGTTAAATAGTTTTGATTTAATTCGGTAGTGAAACGTGATTGATCCCCAATACATATAATATGGATTACGCGATAAAAAGTTTGAGAACCTCTGATGTAGAATGTAACACATATATATATTTTATTTGTGTGTTTAAACAATATTTTAACGTTTTATTATAGTCGTATAGAATATAGGTTATATTATATTATACAATTGTATAATCATATAATCTTTAAAACTACAATTCTTGAAGATTGTTTTGATGACATGTATACCTCATTTCTCTTATTATTTGAAATCGTAGCATTCATGGTTAGTTGAAATGTTAAATACGTGATGACGTCGTTCATGTATAAATATTACATGGCATATGCGATAAAATATTTTTAACAATTATTATAGTTGCTGTATGTTGTGATCAAGGATAATGAGACACCTACACAGTTTATGGATACTAAAGGTGTTCAATGTAGGCATTCTAGCTAAGAGTATTATTAAAAATAATATTTCATGTTTGTTTTTTTAAATATATCTATTATTATTCGTCAAACTGTGGTATATTATATTGAATAATTTATTTTAAACGTTTACAGCGTTTGACTTAAACGAAGAATTTTTTATTTATTATTTTGACACGCGTTTGTAACGGAGAATAAAAGTCTAGTTTATTTAGGTCAATGGATGCGTCTGCGACCAGCTCAATAATTCTCCATCAGTGTAGTTTCCTGATGGCCAACCCCTATGTACTTAAAAGTGTACAAAGCGATTATAATCAACCTTTTTATTTTATCGGATGACATTAATTAGTTTAATTTAAATTACTGTGTTAATAATTTAGTCCCAGAGAATTGTTTAATAATATACGTTTTAAAATAATATATTGATATTGAAACAAATACATCATTTAGAAACACGAAATATTTTTTTAGTTTGGGGTTTACATTTTAATTACTTTTTATTGTTTAGTTAACAAAATGTTATTATTAGTTTATTCAATTTAATTGAATAGTATGTATCTACCTAACTTAAACAGCTTTAAAATCAATGTTTATTGAAATTCAATTTCCATTTGCCATCTATAAAGTAAATTTCAATGTAATGCCTGATTTTATATAAACAGGCGATATCAAAATCTAATTTTAAAATATGTTTCTGTGTGTGTTCGTAAATTCCGGATCCCCGGATATTACAAGTGTTTTTCTTTTGATTATGTATTAATCAGGAAGGATACAATGATTAAACTTAGATATAAGACGTATAAGATGAGCCTATATATGCCGAGATTTAGACGTTACAGTTAAAACATATTGGCAGGGATACAAAAATGTGTTCAGAGATTTTTTATAAATGAGCTAGGTAATTAATTATTTTTCTATAAACATAAACTACGTACCTAATAGTACCGTAGCTATCTTAAATCAAAATCAATTTGATATTTATAGAAACATGTGAACGATTGAACGAAGCCAGAGATAATATTGTTTGATAATTATTATTTTCATATTTCACCGTGAAATTAAACAGGTAGTATTTATTCTTGAATGTATTTAAGAGAACGTCACACCCGTATGTGTCATCTTTCTTGTCTAATTGTCTCTGTCTTTTTAGAAATATGACGTAGCGAATTTACATTCAGCAAATTACACTAAAAAAAATTGTCCATAGATGTGTCTACTCTCTGGATAAATTACTTTTAATATATTGATCTTTATATTTATTATTAGTTTTACTTAATTCGGTAGGTTAAATAATTGATTATAGATAGCATTATAAACTATATCTATAATTAATGATTAAACTATTTTTTGACAAAAATATCGTAGGTCCTAGCTCTTTATATTATACTTACCTCAATACCGACAGTGACTTAACATAGAACAGTGTGAATACTGAATGTGTTTCAAGGTATAGTTTATAAATTAGCCTAAATATAATGAAAATATCATTATTAATAGATAATAATAAAATACGTTATGTCGAAAAGTTTTAATACTATGCTTAATATTTTTGAATGATCTACAACTAAATAAGTAAAATAGAGGATATAAAGAAAGTTATTTAGATATGAAATTTAATCAATTCAATTTTAATCCAAGCCCTCCTTATTATTGCCAATGATTAGTCATTGAATTCTGCCAAATAATTTATGTTAAACTAAGTTTACTTGAACTAAATAAAAAATAATTGTTCAACTATTTAGAGCTATGTATGAAAAATATACTTACTACATTATTTTTTACATTTATAATAATTTTTAATGTACATGTTTTAGGTGGATCCTGCAACTGCATATTTAAGAGCTGCAAGATCGGGAAATTTAGAAAAAGTCTTACAATTACTTGAAAGTATTGGTGTTGACGTGAATACAGCAAATGCTGTGAGTATTTCTCTAACTTTTTTTCACAATTAGTATTTATGTATTATAATCTTTTTGTTTATGTCAAATACAGAATGGACTCAATGCACTCCATTTAGCTGCAAAAGACGGTCATGTAGACATAGTAAAATGTTTATTAAAAAGAGGATGTTCTGTAAATTCAGTAACAAAAAAAGGAAATTCGGCGCTTCATATTGCATCATTAGGTAGGTACATGCGAATGAGCACTTTACTATTTTAATATATCTACCATAATATTATGTTAGTATACCTGTAGCTAAACAACTTTTTAATTAATTTAAAAATTAATTTTAGCTGGTCAAGAAGAAATTGTCAAAGTGTTAGTGGAAAATAATGCGTCCATAAATATACAATCACATAGTGGTTTCACACCACTTTATATGGCTGCACAAGAAAATCATTGTAGCATTGTTGAATTACTTTTGCGAAATGGTGCTAATCAACTTTTAGTAACTGAGGTGAAATATATTAAAATTTATGTTATGTTTACAATAATTTTAGGTTTACTTTAGACAAAATTAAATTACATTCATAAATAAATAGTAGGTAGAACTAGGTTGATTGTGTTCAAGGTTCCTATTAACAATTGGACCCATTTAAAAATTTACTCTTGTTAATGTTTGAATAATAAATTACATATAGTTGTCCGGAAAATATAGGCTAAATGTTTTTAATTGAACTTTATAGTGATTGGACCATGAAAGTTTTGTTTAATAATTATAGTTTCATATGTTACCTAAATACAAATATGATATTTAGTTTCTTTATCCAAGGTTACAAAAATATTGTATCATTTTAATAAATAACAAGAGATGGTTATATAAGAATTTTTTTTTTTTTATAACATGTTGAGTAGTGGTGTCAAGTACTTGTTGCTTCTAAGTACCCAAAACAGCTGAGTTTATTCAAGAACAGCTGTGTTTACTAAATACTTGAAATAAACTAATATTTTTTTTTTAGTTATTGCTTCAAACCTATTTATATTTGATATTTAGTATTCAAACCCTTTGTGAAAATATATATAATATAAAATAAAAATATAAAAACAATTGAATAATTTAATATTTTTTAAATAGGTATGTTGTAGTTGATTACCTACTCAATAATTCAAATAATTATCAAGTAACATAAAACTAGAGCATTTTACTTTTTTTAAGTTAAAATCTAGTACTTATACAACCCTATAAATTACTACTTAATATTTAGTCGATTGAAGTATAATCATATTTAGACTAATCATTATAATTTTTTTTTAGGATGGATTTTCACCCTTAGCAGTAGCCATGCAACAAGGCCATGATAAAGTTGTTGCTATATTATTGGAAAATGATACTAAAGGCAAAGTAAGATTACCTGCTCTTCATATAGCTGCTAAGAAGGATGATACCAAGGCCACTAGTTTATTGCTACAGGTTTTGATAAATTTAATAAGTATTTTTATACTGGTTTTTTATTTAGTTTTGTTTTAATATTAACTAATTAGTTTTATTTTTGCTAACTTAATGCTAGATAATATTTTATCATCTATGGTTAAAATACATTTAAGTAATTTCATATTCTATTTTAATGGATATGTTGGACATAAATTAAATATATTTTTTAGAATGACCATAATCCTGATGTCACTTCTAAAAGTGGCTTTACTCCATTACATATTGCAGCACACTATGGTAATAACAATGTTGCTTCTATGTTGGTTCAAAGAGGGGCAGATGTAAATTTTACTGCTAAAGTATGTAATTTATTTTACACTAATTGTTTAAAAATTAAAAGTTATATTTTTATAAATAGCATAATATAACACCATTACACGTAGCTGCTAAATGGGGAAAATTAAATATGGTTGATTTGTTAATACAATTGGGTGCTAATATTGAAGCTAAGACTCGAGATGGACTTACCCCATTACATTGTGCAGCAAGGTCTGGACATGATCACGTCATTGAACGTTTATTACAAACCAATACACCTAGAACATTAAAAACAAAAGTATTATTTGTTTATTTATTAAAATTTTATGTAGTAATTAATAACTTTGATATGTAATATTTTTAGAATGGGTTAGCCCCTTTGCATATGGCAGCTCAAGGAGATCACGTGGATGCAGCTAAAGTACTTTTAACTTACAAAGTCCCTGTGGATGATGTCACTGTTGATTATCTTACCAGTTTACATGTAGCAGCTCATTGTGGACATGTAAAAGTGGCAAAAACACTGTTAGATCATCAAGCTGATCCTGATGCTAGGGCATTAAATGGTTTTACACCTCTTCATATAGCTTGCAAAAAGAATAGAATTAAAGTTGTGGAACTTTTATTAAAACACGGAGCATCTATTGAAGCAACAACAGAAGTATGAATTTTTGCAATAATGCTAATAAATATTTATTATGTATTATGAATAATTTTGTATAAATATATATTTATGTTATTTTTAGTCTGGCTTAACACCATTGCATGTTGCCAGTTTTATGGGCTGTATGAATATTGCCCTTGTTTTAGTCAGTCATGGTGCTTATCCAGATGCCAGTACAGTTCGTGGAGAAAGTCCTTTGCATTTGGCTGCTAGAGCTAATCAATCTGATCTTGTGAGAGTTTTAGTGCGTTCTGGAGCAACAGTGGATTCCAAAGCTAGACATGGTCAAACACCACTTCATGTTGCATGTAGACTTGGTCATACTCAGATTGTAACATTACTCCTTCAACATGGTGCTTCTGTAGACACTACAACTACCGATTTGTACACACCTTTACATATAGCAGCTAAAGAAGGACACGATGAAGTGGCAACTGCTTTATTAGAAAGTGGAAGTTCTTTAGTGTCAACTACTAAAAAAGGGTTTACACCTCTTCATTTAGCTGCCAAATATGGGAACATTGCAGTGGCTAGTATGCTTTTGGAAAAAGGGGCACCGGTTAATTCTCAAGGCAGAGTAAGTATAATATTTTAATAATTTCAATTTGAAATTAATAATTATATTATTGAAAATGCAATTTATTATTCTATATAAAGATTTTTTTTACATCTAAAGTTTTAAAATTGAATACAAGATTTCCTCTAGGTTTTTCTGCTATATAAAAAAAGTTTACCAGAAAGTTACATTAATATGAGCGTTTGAAATTTATACTTTTTCAACATGGGATGTTCACTCATAAATTAACTACATATTTACTTTCAATTGATTTTTGGAAATTTTTTTAGCTTTTTTCTAATAATGTCAATAAATAACTTTTTGCTGAGTTAATAAGCTTAAACATTTAATACAAGGTTCCTCATAAGTGATTATTAAAGCAATTTAAAAATATTAAAGATACATAGGCACAATTTTTATAAGCAATTTAATTTTGACAAAATTTGTCAAAAACATGAACATTTACAAATTATTATGTAGTTACAAATGTATAAAATGTTCAATTATTATAGCTAAGGTTTGAATATTTAATGCAAAATTACTCATAAATAGTTCATATTGGAACCGAAAAGTCTAAAAATATATTTATGAACAATTTTTTTTATATAGACATTTTAAGTTAAAATTTAAACAAAGTTAGATATTTAAACAAAGAATGAGAATTTTAGTTATTTTGTTATTGTTTAAATATTATTTGTGAGTACTTTAAACTTTTAAGTATATTATTATATTTTATGCACAGTGACATTTTCAAATGCAATATTTCTGGCAGAAGTTAATTCAACCTTCTATATAACTAATAGTAAAATATATTACTTTAATAGCAGTAACATTATAAAATATACCTGGTAATATAGGCTAAAGAACCAATTTTTTTGTGACTGTCTAGTAGTATTAAAAAAATTTCAATTTTCAACTTTTATGGTATAAAATTAGATTAATGGGTACTTTAAGGGGAAAGGAGACTCATCAAATATTATTTTTAAATTTTTGAGTCAAGTCATAATTTTAAAAATATTTTAGCTCTTTTTGTGTTATTTTACACATTTTAAAAACATTGTTAGTCAATAAGTTTATATTACTTAACTTAAATTAATTGAATGTTCCTTATAAGCTGTTCTTACAGTAATCAAAAATACAGTTAACAATTTTTTTTTTATAAGCATGTACGAGTTTAAATGTTGATTACATTGGATATTCAACATATAATAATGATTTATAATTTCAAACAATTGTTATTATTTTATTATTATTTAAAAATATTAATCTGAAAATGATAATAGTACTAATTGATGTAATTGCATGTAATGATTTATTATTGAATTAAAATTTAATAGATTTATAATATTGATAGGATGGCCAGACATTCTGTTTTATCCAGGAAAGTTCTGTATTTTTAAAGTCTGTCCTGGTATTCTAACAAAAGTTTTTGAGACGCTTGATTGTACCTTTTTTAAGTATTTCCCATTTTCATAGCTATTAAAAAAAAAAAACATGTAATGAAAATTACAACTGCATTATTAGATGTCAAAAATGTATCAACTTCTATTTCTATCCTCCTATGGTTTAGTAAAATCGACAAATTTTATGCAAATAATTGTGTAGCATAGTAATATTTTTAATTAGTTAAGAGTGAAACTAAAACTAGTAAAAAATAAATTATATTCTATAGAATTAAAATTTGTTATTGTTTGTTTTTATGCCTTTAATCTAACATTTTACATTAAATATATTATTTAAATAATCAATTTAATATTGGTCATTAAAATAAAGCATAATGAAAGAGTTCTCCCTAGGTAACTAGATTATATTTTATTTGTAAATTAGAATGGCGTTACACCGTTACATGTGGCTAGTCACTATAACCATCAGGATACGGTATTCTTACTTCTTGATAATGGAGCATCACCACACATGGCAGCTAAAAATGGTTACACACCGTTGCATATAGCTGCTAAGAAAAATCAGGTAACTATATTATTGCACTGTAGTATGTTTTTTGTGTGGTGGAGCATGTCTGTATAGCACTTGTATTCCAGTTGGATGTTGCTACTACACTGTTGATGAATCAGTCAGATGCGAATGCTGAGTCTAAAGCTGGGTTTAGTCCGTTACACCTGAGTGCACAGGAAGGTCATGAACAAATGTCTAAACTGTTATTGGAACACAAGTCGGAAATCAACCTGCAGTCAAAGGTATCGTATGACTGATGAGTTTATCATTAGATAATTAAAAATATATTTTTTATATTTAATTTATGAATCATTATTAATTATTATTATATTTGTCATTGAAGAATGGTTTGACACCTTTACATCTTTGTGCTCAAGAAGATAAAGTAAATGTTGCAAGTGTATTAGTTGATAATAATGCAAATATCAATGCAACAACTAAGGTAAGTAAACCAAATTTATTGTATTTGATTCATATTTTTTTTTTTTTAATTTAAATACTTTTGATTTTTTTCAGACTGGATTTACACCTTTACATGTAGCAAGTCATTACGGTCAACTCAATATGGTGAGATTTCTTTTAGATAAAGGTGCTGCAGTAGATGTTCAAACATCATCTGGCTATACAGCTCTCCACCAGGCTGCTCAACAAGGCCATACAGTTGTTATTACACTATTGCTTCAGAGCAAAGCATCTCCAAATCTTCAAAATATGGTAAAACAATTTGTATGTTAAATAATTTCTATAAAGAGTGATTAAAAGTTTGGATTTTATGATATAGCAAGGACAAACACCATTAAACATAGCTCACAAATTGGGTTATATCAGTGTTGTAGAAACATTAAAAGTAGTTTCTGAAACAACTATAACCACTACAACTACGAGCACTATCGAAGAAAAGTATAAGGTTATAGCTCCTGAGTCAATGCAAGAAACATTTATGTCAGATTCTGAAGATGAAGGAGGTAACGTAAAATTCTTGTTTAGTAGAAATAATTCAAGCTTTGAACTAACTAAATATTGTATATTTTGTTGTTACTAACTGCATTTGTAAAATTAAATGGTAGGATGTCTTAAGAACACATCAGGTTATAAAGTGAAGCTTCTCTTGGGTGGTTTGCTTATCGGGGTAATTATTATCATTATTATTATTTTTTGGGACACATATTTGAGACAGGTGGTGATGATGTCTTGTCGGTGATCATGAACGATTACGGCAAGCCTGCACATGCGCAACACATTTATCTTCCATACTATCAAGGTCGAAACGTACTACGTAAGTTGTAATAAAAGAAAAAAACGAGAGTTAGGAAAATACGTTCTCACACTATTTTATGTTTTGTTTGATGCTATCAGTATTAACATTGTGTTGCTTACATGTTTGCTTATAACAGCTTTCATTTCATCTATCAAGAGCCGTGATAAATATTATTAATTGACAACTAATATTCTATTAATTAGATTTACTTATTATAATTAATTGAGAATTTAATCATTTATATTATTTTTCTAATTTGAAATACTGACTATTTAACAATATTGTTAAAAATCAATTCATGTTAACATTTTCTTTATAATTTATCTAAAATTATAAAGCAAGTGTTTCATATATCATTATATATTTCATAGTTTACAGAAAAAGTAAAATAATTTTCAAATTTATACAGTCAAACAGTTTATATTTTATTATCAATAGCTATTAAAGTTATAAAACAAAGGCCTTATAACAGTTTATTTTTGGTGTATTGACATACAAATGTAGGTACTGTCATTAAATGTTTATTGTGATTTGTGTTGATTCTATAAAGGATTCAGGGTGTGTGCATATAATACAAAAATGTTTAATGGCATTATGTTGCGGTTGTTTAAAATTATTGTTAGCATTAGGTGTTTGTAAAATGAACAATACATTTACCATGGTTTGTGGCTCTAAAACATTTTATTTACAATATGCTCGCATGTTAAAATTTTGCTATATTATGTTAAAGAAGCATTATGTTTTAAATAAAAATATCTTGTACATTTTTTATAAGACTGAATTGTATTATAAATGTTTTATTTTATTTACATGTTGTTAGTACTATTTTATTTTTATGTTTATTTACTTATACCATAGAAATTTTGTTTTATACTTTACAAGTAATTAGGTTAAAAACCGTACAGTGATTGATGGTGTACTGTGTATTACAAATTATATTTAAAACATTGACTAAATTATAATTCTTCAAATCCAAGATTATATTTAGGGGCATGGTGCCAATTTTTCAAATTTTCCACAATTCTATAAAGTTTGAAAATTATATATATATTTTTTTTATACATTTTAGTTGTCTCATTAATTATAATTCATTTTTACTAATCTACTACCTAGCACCTATTCAGGGGGGGGGGGGAAGAGGTTAATACGGTATAATACATCAACCAAAATTACTTCACAGGAAATACTCTTTAATAATTATTTTTATCTGAAGGAAAAAAACTTCTTACAGCAGCATTTCCCCAACTGGTGTGCCGTTAAATGTTAAAAACATGGTTTTACATGAATTTTTCTAACCTAAATAAATACAATTTTTAACTTATTCATTTTCAATTTACTGATATATTTTGGTATTAATATGATAAAAGCTTATTATTAATAATAAAAATATTAGTCGGTGTCAAGTGTGCTACAGCTAAATATAAGTAAGGATTAGTGTACCATTAGATCATAAAGGTTAAAAAACGCTGTCCTACAGGCTGCATTTAACTCAGTTTTTATTTTATTTTAAATAATTTGTAAATTAAAGCTTAAAATATTCTTATTTTTAAAGACATATTATAAAGTTTAATATTAAAATATTGAAAAATAGAGTTCAATGTGGTGTAGAATATTATTCTTTATTAATTAAAAAAAGATCAAATTTGGTTGATTCTATAGGACATTATCATTATTACTGTAGAATGTATTTTTATGAACAAAATAACATTGGCAGTTGGCACCGGGCATATTTATGCATAATTATATAACACAAATAGGTACAATAAGAGTAATATTTTTATAAAGTTCCAAGTTGATATGAATAATCTTAATTAATATTTCAGAAACAGCTTTGTTTTCAAAAACCTATATATAATATGAATAATCTATCTAAATAACATAATATTAAGTATCGGCAAGATAGCAAAAGTACACTTTGAAGAATTATCTTATAATATATTATTTTAATAGTTGATGAGATTGTTCCAATTAGAAAAAAAAGTAATTTTTTTATAAATTTAGTATTAAATAAACTCAAGTACACGTTACTTAGAAGATAAGATATAATACTGGAGAAATAAAAATAAACATAGCGCCCACAGTTTTATTAATTATAACATGTATTACAGTATGTCAAGTTGATTTATATTTTAATGTTTGTTTATACTTGGAATGTTTCATATTTGGTATGCTTATATTATTTTAAAATGATTTGAGTGAATGT
This sequence comes from Pentalonia nigronervosa, assembly GCA_014851325.1. NCBI lineage: Eukaryota > Metazoa > Arthropoda > Insecta > Hemiptera > Aphididae > Pentalonia > Pentalonia nigronervosa. The sequence continues at coordinate 94,702 of JACXSJ010000313.1, forward strand.
CAAATATTTTCAATAATGTAGAACATATTAAAAAAAATTTTTTTTAATGTATGTTTTATATTTAATTTTTTTATAATATGAATTTATGTTTTATATGGTACATGCCATTGTAATTATATTTATAAGGGAATTAATTTTTGATAGACGAAGATCCAATGTTGAATGATCAACACCAATATCGTTATATGACAGTGGATGATATGAAATCATTGGGAGATGATTCATTGAAAATAGATGTTACAAGGGACGAGAAAACAGATGTAACTAATGATTCAGCTAGTAGGTTTTGTTTGGATTTAATTTTTTTTAATATTATAATTATAATTTTATATAATTTTAATATTATAATATATACGTATATACTTGAGTGTTAAAAAGTTTTATTTGGCTTATTAAAAAATAATTTTTTATAAATTTACAATAGTTACAATTTTTAAAATTTTAATTAAAATTATACAGCATTTTAATGAAGTTTAATTAATAATATTTTTATTAACTTATAAAATCTCAATATTAAATAGATAAAAAAATTAAATAATCCTTATTTATAGATATAAACTACAATGATATTAACCTTGTATTTTGCTATGATGGTGAGTAGAATTTAACATTTAGCCAATATTTTGTTTGAAAATTTTTCCTAATAAACTTTATTAGGTTAATTATTACAAACACTTACTCTGATTAGTAATTACTAATAAATAATAAAATAACACTTATGTATATTAAAATTTATCTGATTAACTACTGTTTACCTTTTATTATAATTAATGTATTTGTCAAATTGTTTTTATCAACAGTTGGCAACGAGTATGTAAGTAATACACATTATGTTTCACCCCAGTATTCACCCAACCCTTCTGGAGGTAGCTTACTATCTGACAACATCGACATTTGCCGTTCACCTGTAAATATTGGGTAAGTTTTATGGGTTATAAAAAAAAATAATTATTGAATAATAAGGCTTAATAAAGTGTTAAGGATATAATATAATATATTAATATTTTTAGATTTTGTCTTTATACATATTTATATATAACAATGGAAATACCTTTCCATTAATTTTAATTCAAAACTATCTTTTGTAAAAAGCTTATTAGTTATTTCACTGGGCTTTGCACCTATGGTTAATTTTACGGCATTATTTGAGCACTTAGCACGACAGTATAGTAAATAAAACAAAATTATTTTGTATTTTATTTATTTAAATAAGTTAAATTTAAGATAAAATTATTTCTAAGTAAAACATATTATGTAGTTTTGATTGTAACTATAAAAATTTTATATTTAAAGTATTAAATATTTTATTATACATGTTATGTTTATCATACATAATATTATATAGAAGTTAATGTTATTAACTTTGATAATTTTAAATAACTAATTTAAACATTATTATGATAAAATAGTTGTACCAATCTAAAATAAAAACTGGGGAACTTGCTATGCGTATAATAGTTGTCAAGTGTACCTCGTCATTGAAATGATAAATCATTGCATATAAAAAATGATTCTGAGCGGAAATGGTCTGATAGCCTATATTACTGAGAATATTTTATTATATATTTATTATTTATATTACCACGAGTACTTTAATATAAATATTTTGACAATGTTAATTTAATTGTGTATAGAAAATGATAATTTAATTAATAGAATGTTTCAAGTTTCTAGAATTAACATTTTTAGATTTACAATAAAATATCAAAAACTGTTAAAAGTTTGAAGGTATAATTGTATTGTATGTTTGAATTTCCAATATCATCAAAATTTAAACTTCAAACTCTTGGAATTTTCATAAACTTTTTTATTAATTTCCAGTAATAAAAGCTTATGAAGAACCTTTTATTAAATGTGCAAGCTTTTTTTCTCAATATCAAATATTTTATTTATTGTACATTAATCAAAAATAAAATCTAAACAATTCTAAAATTTCAAATACTTATAAATAGCTCAAAAAGCCAAGATTATTTAAAAGCTATATAATTTCTAATAAATTCTTACATAAATATTCTGTTGATATTTCAAGCCCTTAAAAAAATTAATTTTTTAATTGCATAAAAAGAATATCTAAATTGGTTTTGCTTAAAAATTTTATTTATTCCATAATTTTATTATTGTTTTTCCCGGTATATTACTGGGAGATTTTCACTTTCGACCTTATAAAAGTACCAATTCTATGTAAATTTTCTACCAGAAATAACCTTCAAAGTTGAAAATCAAGGAATATTTCTGCTCTTTAGAGTAAATTCAGACACATAAAATAAAAACATCCATTGCTCTGTTCAAAATTTAAAATTTAGTATAATTAGTTAATATTTGCATTTATAATGAAATTTCAATTTTCTAAAAATATGATGTAAAAAATATTTTAGATTTTAAGTTTAAAAAAAGAGGGTAAGTGGGTACCAATTTGCTGTACAGTAGATGTCTTAAATTATAAAAAACGATTCTGAGCAAAGACGGTTTGTCAACTTCTATTACTAAGTTTTTTTTATGATTTCATTGCTATTATTGAAGGAATTTATTTTACTATTAGATATTATAGTAATACTGTTGGTTGAATTAATTTTTGCCAAAAACATTGTTTTTGAAAATGTCATTGTGTGTATTAAAATACTGTATCATACTTTAAAAGTTTCAAGTATCTACAAATAATATTTTTAAATTATGACAAATTAACTAACTTCATTATTCTTTATTTAAATATCTAATACCAACAAAATTTGAACTTAAGATATCTATAAAAATCAGACATGTTAATATATTATTTTGATTTTTTGGTTACAATATTAGCTATTTATGAGAAATATTGTTTTAAATTTTAAATATTAAATTATAAAAATTGAATATTTTATACATTTTTAACTACAAAATAATTTGCAAATTTTTGTGATTTTGTTGAATTTTGTCAAAATATGAACTTTAAATGCTTGTAAAAAAAATAAATTGAGCCTATGTACCTTTTAAATTTTTAACAACTATTAAAAAAACTTATAATAGATCTTGCATTAAATTTTCAAGCTTTTTGACCAAGTAAAAATAATTCTATTAATATTTATAAAAAAAAAAAACTAAAAATTTCAAATTTCAAAAGTTTACAAATAGCTCAATAAAAATCGAAATACTTTTAAAATTTTACCGTGTATTAAAAAAGACTAATATAAGTATTTAGTGAAAATTTTAAGTATCTATGGTTATTCGTTTTAGAATTATAACAAAATAAGAAAATTGTTCAATAAAAAATCGTTAATTAGGTGAATATTCAATGTCTAACTTCAAACGCTCATAAAAATTTGATTTGAGTTTTCTGTCAAATTTTTTTTTGTTTAAGGTAGAAAAACTTATGAGGAATATTGTATTTAATTTTCGAATCTTAGATATAAAAAAGAAAATTTATTTTGAATTTCTAATTCAAAATAATTTGCAAATTTTGTGATTTTGACTAATTTTATTAACATTTTTACTACAAACACTCATTAAAATTTTTTTGTGAATTTCTGTCAACTTTTTTTAATTTCTACTTACAATAACCTATGAGGAATCTTGTATTAAATTTTCATTTTTTTGACAGAGAAAATTTTTTTTATTGATAGTTAAAAAAAATTGATAAAAATAGAAAAATTTTTATGCCTATAAATACTTCAAAAAAAGTCAAAATTTTTATGGTGTATAGAAATTGATAATCTTAGCATCCAATGAAAATGTCATGTATCTATGATTAATTTTGAATGTTTTATACCAAAAAATATAATTGATTTTGTCAACAACTTGTTTGGCATAAAAATTTCTGTTTTCTTATTTTTTGTTTTTTGTTTTCTCAACGCTTTGAAAACTATTGGACATTTTCAATTTTGACATCTCAAATGCACTAACTAGATTCACTTTTGCATTAGAAAAGTTATTGAAGTTAAAAATTGAAACATTGTTTTAACTATTTATCGTGTATACAGACACAAAAAGAAAACATATATTATTGTAATATCAATATATTCATCGCTCTACTCAGAATCTAAAATTGTATTAAGTTTTTGTTAAATTGTGATTTAATTAATTTTATCATATACATCAAACTTAATAATTTTGAGACTTTAAATATCTTATTATGTTTAAATTTAAAATAAAAAATAAGTGTATTAAATATAGTATTACAAAAAATGATGTGTAATGCATTATTTATTTTTTAAGGCATGATATGTTGCTTATAAGTAGCTTAATAATAATAACTACCAATGTAATTATTTATGTACAATAACTATTATATGTTATTATGTTATTATGTTAATTTGTGTACGAGAATGCATTGTTATTTATGTGCATCTTGTGCATTGGAGAAAACCCATTTGCATTTTATACCGACAGGTTGGATAGACTTGAGAGATCGTTGGCAATGCTCGGCCCTCGAGGAAATACTACTGGAATGTGGCGCGAAAGGTAGACTGAGTGAATGTTTTTGAATGAAACACAACAAACACTAACTCGATACATATTTTTAATCTTTTTTTTATTTCTTACTTATTTTTCATTAATGCTCTATTTATATTTTGTTTTTATATTACATTTATTTTAAATTTCTAACACTATTTTGCTGTGCTCTTAATGCCATTCTATAGGTGTGCGTGCTATGAACTATTTAATATATTATGTTTTGTGCTCTACAATAGTTATGTACCAATTTATTTTATATTAACAAACTCATAAATAAACACACATTTTTAGCATTTTTGTTGATTTTATTTTCACATCAAGTTAGGAATTATGAATGGTAAGGTACCTAACACAGTACATTACTGATTTATTTGTTAGTTTTAAAAATATTACTCTAACCACCACTGCATGAGTAGATTCTATTGTAATTTAATTTTGATTAATTATAAGTATTATTTATAATTTTTATTATTACTCTCATGTTTAATCTGGTTATATTTATTATAATTGTATTAAACAATTCTAAAATATTAAACCTTTAATCGTTGATTATAAAATTTATATTAGCTAAATAATCAATTATAAGTAGGTATGTACTATAATATCAACTAATAATTAATGTTAAGTTACATTGTGTAAGCTAAAAGTTTATTTATAAACTAAATTGTAAATAAAATTGAATTTTAGAATTTATCTGTTTATAATACAATGTAAATAATAGCACTAATTTTAAATTTTGTTTTTTAAATTAAAATTTGAACGGCATTGACATTTGTACAGAAAAAGCCGGTGGAAAAAGTAAGTTAAATAAAGTACACAATTACTATTTACTCTATAGATATTTGTGTCATTACATCAATAGAAAGTAAAAGTAAAAAGTACAAATAGTTCCTTTAAAATATTACTGACATTTTAAATTTTTGATTTTTAGCATGTTTGAACCATTTAGGGCATGAGTTGATTGTAGGGTATACCTAATCATACTGACTTCAATTAGCACATTATTTCTTAATTTACTAGTGCACTGTTTTATTTATTTTTGCTTATTCATTTTTTAAAAACAATATTAATTGCTTAATTTGTTTTTTAGTTTCCTAGTTAGTTTTTTGGTGGATGCTCGTGGAGGTGCAATGCGAGGATGCAGACAATCAGGTGTAAGAGTGATTATTCCACCACGAAAAGCACCAAGTCCTATGCGAGTTACATGTCGATATTTGCGGAGAGACAAAATGGTCAACCCACCACCTTTGATGGAAGGAGAAGCATTAGCCAGTAGAATACTCGAACTTGGCCCAGCTGGAGCCAAATTTTTGGGGTATTTCTTGAGTTATAATTCTATATTTAATATTTTTAAACATTGTTATTGATTTAATTTTAATTTTATACAGACCTGTCATCATTGAAGTACCTCATTTTGCGTCATTGCGAGGAAGAGAAAGAGAGTTAGTTGTATTAAGGTCAGAAAATGGAACCACATGGAAGGAGCATAGTTTAGAAGCTAACGAAGAAGCTGTACAAGAAGTACTCAATGATAGCTTTGAAGGAGAAGAACTCAGGCAGATTGAAGACCTTAGAACTAGTCGCATTGAACGAATATTGACATTAGATTTTCCTCAATATTTTGCTATTGTTTCAAGATTACGTCAAGAAATACATCCTGTTGGTCCTGAAGGTGGAGTTATGTCTTCTACTGTTGTACCACAAGTACAAGCATTATTTCCAACCAATGCATTAACAAAACGCATAAAAGTTGGCTTACAGGTATGAAAAATTGATAATTCCTTATGATTGTAATATACATTTTTTATTATCATTATCTAGGCTCAACCTATTCCTGTGGAATTGGTAGCAAAATTGTTTGGCAACCGTGTTGCAGTGTCCCCTGTTGTTACCATCGAACCTCGCAGAAGGAAGTTTCATAAAGCTATTACTTTGACAATTCCTCTGCCACAAGCTACTACTAAAGGAATGATAAACCAGTATTCAGGTGATGCTCCTACATTGCGATTGCTTTGCAGTATGTCAGGTTAGTCAGTTTATCTAATTTATTGTATTCTCTAGCTGATTGGACTTAAACCAAATATTACTTTTATACAGGTGGTCAGTCTAAAGCCCAGTGGGATGATGTTACTGGAGGAACACCATTAACTTTTGTCAAAAACTGTGTAACTTTTACAACAACTTTATCTGCAAGGTTTTGGTTGATAGACTGCAGAAACGTTAGTCAAGTTAAAAACATTGCTACACAACTCTTTATTGAAGCCAACTATGTTCCATTCATGGCAAAGTAAATAATATAACAACTAACTCACTTAATTATTTATTTTATCTATTTTATTATTACTTGTTAGGTTTGTAGTGTTTGCTAAAAGAACAGATGTTATGGAGGCACGTCTTAGAGTATTTTGTATGACAGACGATAAAGAAGAAAAAACATTAGAAAACCAAGAGCACTTTGTCGAAGTAGCCAAAAGCAGAGATGTCGAAGTGCTGCAAAACAAAAATATATATATGGAGTTTGCTGGCAATCTATTACCTATATTTAAAACTGGCGAACAACTAGAATTAAATTTTACTGCATTCCGTGAAAATCGTTTACCATTTACTGTTCGTATTCGTGATCTAGAGGATACTAATGTTGCACGGATTCTGTTCATGCGTGAGCCTAAAGTAAATCGAGGTGATCCTGCTCAAACACCTTTATGTGTATTGAACGTGACCATTCCCGAAGATATTGTTAATGTAACTACTAAATCTGAATCGGATTTATTAAGCCTTGATCGAAGTAGTTATAATTTTTATGGTAATTGTTTTGGAATGATACTGAACGTTATTTTTACTATACATATATATTATGTACTACTAATAATAATAATAATTGTTATTTCACAGAACAAATCAATACAATACGTAGAGCAGATATCCGTTTGTCAGATATTTCAAACATGCTTGGTGATAATTGGCCATCTTTAGCAGCTGAATTAGGGATTCTTCAATCAGACATCAGTATTATTCAATCAGAATACCCTGGTAACACCCAACGACAGGCTATGGTTATGCTTAGGTTGTGGTTACAAACATTTGGACAGCAAGCAACTGGAAATTCATTAGAAAAGGCATTGCGAACAATCAATCGTGAAGATATAGTGAATCTGTGCATACACAATATTGAGATTGTAACTGATGATATGGAAAAAGCAGTTGCAAAAGTACAATTAGATCAGTCTGGATTTGATTCTCTAAAAGAAGAATTAGGACCATCCAGAGATGGATCTCTTGGTCGTAAAACTTCTCTTTCTAACCATAAGGTATCTCATATCAATTACTTACACTTGTTTTTTTGGATGAACTAATAATAATAATATTTTATTTATAGAAAGTCAAACAAGTTGAGTCAAATAATATTAACCAACCTATAAATGTTGATGAGGAGTTAATAAGTGCTTTAAACAAACAGATGATAGTTGATAAGATTGTGGTTAAACCCAAAATTCTAGGTAAGCTATTGAATGATTTATTGATTTAATTTTTTTTTAATATGTTAAATAATTATTTTTAATTAATGTTAATAGATGATAAATATGCTGCAGAAGTTAAAGATTATGATTCAAAGGCAACCAATGGAGTAGCATTTAAAGTAAACACACCTCCACCAAGCCCAATTGAGCAATCTGACAAAACTGATAAAAGTAAACTTAATATATAATTTTTAAAGGTACAGCAAATTATTTTAAATATTTCTAATAGGCAAAACTGCTTCAAATAATTATGACAATGATGTGTCTGAAGTAGTTGACGAGAACTTTCTGTAACATATGGACTATCAAGTAATTAAGTAATTTATGTCCACTCATTAGGACCGCATAACAAAAATGTAAGCTGATATTATGAGTTATTATTACTCGTAAATAAATTTTTTTTGCTAATACACAAGATTTAAAAAAAAATTAATGCTGATTGTTTTTTCTTCTATTTATTTTTGTAGAAAACTATTTAACTATATTCTAACCAAGCTTAACTGCTTAATTATGTTTGTATCAAATGCTAACTTGATTTCTAAAATGGTTAAGTCATTTTTCTTTTCTTTTTTTTTGAAATTAGACACATATGTATTTACCTAAATATTGTACTTGCGTTGTTTAAATTTTGCAACTGGTTCGTGACCTTTTTTACATCTAATTTGTTGTTATTATTTATATCTTAAGATTTATTTAATTTAATTAATTTTTGTTTTTTTCTTGTCCATTTTTCATTTGTATACAAAGATTAAGTACTAAATTCTATTTAGTTTATTTATTCATGCATAATGAAATTTTAAATTATTTATATATATTATATAATATATATTTATACATAAAGATAAAAAGAAATATTGTAATTATTGTGTAGTACCTTGCTTATACACACCTATTTATTTTGTTAATAAATTATTTATTGTTTGGAAGACAATTGGGTGCTCGACTGCCTTTTGATAAGTAAAAATAAAGTCTTAACAAAAATACAAAATAGATAATGAAATTAAAATGATTTCTTGTTTAACATACTGTGTGTGAACATTATAAACAAAGTTATATATTATTGTTTATTTTCCTTCTCAAAAATTGTAAAAGTTGACAGTTTCTACAACAAAGTCTAGTTGACAATAAATATACCTTGTCGATTTTTAGATTTCAATAATAATAATAATAATAATAATAACATGTACAGTCCTGCAGCAGTCGGCGATAAATTTGGCAGAGGTATTTCACTTCACGCTGTGGCCGACCGCGTCAGAACTCTGAGTCCCAGCCGGATAATTCGTCGGGCGGCACGTCTCCGTCTTCGGGATAAATATCGAAATTCGATGAATCTAACGGATTGTTGATCTGTATATGGTTACAAACGATAAAAAAAACAGATCATAAATAATATTTAAATGTGAGTATCGGTTACGTGAACCACTCAGCTACATGGTGTATTACCGTCGCTGCAGCAGCACAGACTTACATGGGGTACGATAGGCGGAATTATACTCTTGTTCCTCAAACCGGTCCAGTCGAAACCTTTAAACCACCTGTGGACGAAATGATAAAATTAAAAATTAGGTATTCGCTGTCATTACAATTGACCGGGAGGTAAATTAGACTATTCGAGTCAGTGCTCTACTTATTGTCAAGTCAACTTTTTCAAAAACAATTCAAAACAAGTTTTTTCTTTTTATAAACAGTCTACGGTTAACTTAAAACGCTATTTCCCTCTCGTTAACAGATGTTCACATTACTTACTCATGCCGTCTGATGTCTTGTATGCCACCCTTTTGGTAGCCAATCCTTTCCGTCGGATCGCCTCGGCACAGCTGTTTCACGAGACCTTGGGTCATTTTGTTCATTTGCCTCGGGAAGTTGACGGTACCGATGCCTTTCAATATCGCGTTGTAGATGTCCATTGGCTCTTTTCCGCTAAACGGAGGTCTGTAAAACCGATGATAAACATTATTTATATATTGTTCTTCTGTAACCTATGAAGATACATTAGTAACATGAAATGGGGCAGGGCGGACGTTGTATTTTACAAGCACTAAAAAAAATTATTCAACTAAAACAAAAATATATAGGTTTTAGAAACAGATTTCAAATGTTATTTTTGTTATTATTTTTTAAATAAAACATAAATTTATTCTAAAAAGTTCTCTCTAACTGAGAATTTTTCGGTACTAAGTTATATATTATAAAATGTTATATTGATGGCAAAATAGGAAATAATTAGATAAATATTTAAATATTAAATTTAATTGTTAAAAAAAATATCAACAAATGTAGGTAGCATTATGAATTAAAAATTTGGATTGTAATCCAAAAAACAAGTGATTGTGACATTTTTGTTCTATGTTCTGACTTTTTTTGGCATTTATTTATGATGGTTATTTTTTTTTTTGTTATTTTCATATTTTATTATATTATAGATTTAATATAATTTTTTTTGCTATTATGTAAAAATATAATTACATTTTAATCTTCCGCTCTTACTCTAACCCCTTGATCCAAAGTTTATCAACTAATTCAATTTCTGGTCATCTTCCAATATTCCTAGATTCCTAAGACAAGTAGATACTTGTTTAACTAATAAAACTTATAACACTTATATTGCTGTTATTTAAAGTCTTATTATTATAGTAAGTATTTATAAATTTTTTGTGCTTTAAAATTATATCCTCAAACGCGTATAATTGTTCATTTTCAAAAAAAAAAAACTTTAATAGTAGGTATTTAATAATTACTAATTAAATAAAAACAACCTTATAAATTCTAACTACATCTAAATATCGAAGATATTTATCGTACATGAATTGTCTACTGTTTAATTCATAGTATGAGGTGTGGCTATTTAAAAACATTTTCTTCTGATTAGAGTGTAATCAACTCTCTGGTGGGTAATTATATTGTAGTTATTATTTGCACAAGTCAACGCATCAAATAATATCAGTTTTATCTCTTTTGGTCAATTAGTTCGCATTCACGCGTTGTTTAAAGTGGACATTATGTACGAAACTGCCGGAATAATGCCTAATTTAAAAATCGAACTGCGTGTTAATTTAAAATTTCTCGTTAAATTAAAAAAATCGCTCACAGAATGTCTAAAGATGTTGACTGAGGTGTACGGGAAGGACACGATGTCACGTACTCGAGTTTTTGAATGGCATAAAAGATTTAAAGATGGACGAGAAGAAGTAGAAGACGACGAGTATCCTGGCCGCCCTTGCACATCAAAAACTGATGAGAACATCGACAAAATTGTCGAAATGATCATTGTCTCTGTATTCGTATGATTGCAAGATATGATAAATATAGACAAAGAAACAGTTCGACAAATTTTACACAAAAATTTAAACATAAACAAAGTTTGTGCCAAAATGGTACCCAAAAAATCTCAGTCAAGACCAGAAGGACAACCGTAAAAACATTTGCTCTGATATCCTGCAAATGATAAATGAGCAACCAAATTTATTGGAAAATGTCATTACGTGTGATGAAACTTGAATTTTCCAGTATGATCCAGAAACAAAAAGGCAATCAATGCACTGGAGACTCTTACCTCGCTGAAAATCAAGAAAGCTCGAATGAGTAAGTCCAAATTGAAGGTGATGCTTATCGTTTTTTTTTGATATCAAGGGCATAATTATGATCGAATGGGTTCTTCAAGATCAAACAGTTAATCAAAAATATTATATTAAGGTTATTATTAAGCTCAGGGAAAGAGTTCGGTAAAAAAGACCAGGTTTGTGGAAGGACAATGTATGGATTCTGCATCAAGACAACGCGCCTGCACACAATGCTTTTTCTGTTAAGCAGTTTTTAGCCAATAAACGCATTCTAGTACTCGAGCATCCTCCATATTCGCCAGATTTAGCAATCTGCGACTTTTATCTATTTACAAAAATAAAAACTGCGTTGAAGGGGACTCATTTTCGATCCATGGAAGAGGTGAAGAATAAAGCGGCAGACCTACTTAAGGGCTTGACGTCTGAAGAGTTGCAACACTGCTTCGAACAATAGAAAACACGTATGGAACAATGTATAGTAATGGGTAGAGAGTATATAGAAAGGGATCACATTTAATAATTATAATTTTACAAATAAATCATTTTTATAACAATAATTCCGTTTTTAAAAATAGCCACACCTCGTATATTGTCCATCGATTAATTACATTTATTCGTTAAATAAAAAACTTTTTCGAAGTAATTTTTATTTATTTTAGATAATTATTAATTACTAACAAAATTTAATCCCAATTTTTATGGGGTGTTCGAGCACCCGGGCACCTGTTTACATGATCTATACTCCATACTATAGAGTATTGGATGGTATAACGTGTCAACAAGTCGAACTTACATTCCAGCCAGCAACTCGTATACGAGTATTCCCAGAGCCCAAAAGTCTACGGCCCGGTCGTGGCCCTTGTTTAACACAACTTCTGGTGCTACGTACTCGGGCGTTCCGCAGAACGTCCATGTTTTTTTGCCTCGTGGCTGTAGTCTTTTTGCAAAGCCGAAGTCTACCTGCCGACAAAATGGAAAATTCTTAATTGTATTATGCATAATAATATATGAAGAGAATCCAATAGAGATATCACACGTTGGTTTATGTTGTAGAAAATTCTTTTTTTAGGTGTGTTACCTTGGCCCTATCACTTATTAAATATATAATAAAAATAATGTAAAATTATGTAATATAGTTTGTATTCATTTGTAACCCACCCATATCCGCTCAAATTACAGTTTTTGTGTGGCGAGGCTGTGGTGACATCACTATAATAACCTCGTCACCACAGAAGTTCGATTTGCAGGTTTTTAAATTTTTTATCTTATATTTGTCATATTATGCGTAAGTTTAATTTTTATAAGCTATTGATTTTATTATTAATAACTCTAGGTACATATATATCATATTGTACATGGGTAATATTTCTATGTGCATGTACATAGTATTTATTACAATGTTAAACAATTATACTGTTGTCGTTATTAATTAATCAATAGTATTCCCAACATTAGTATGTATATACTCTTAATATTTTTATAGATCATGATGGACATAATATATATAGTCTTTACAAAGGGTCGAAGAAAAAAGAAATGTTATAAAGAAGAGAAGCATAGAGTTACGTCGTATCATTAAACCAATCTTAAGAGAAAACAAATTCAAATTGTCTACTTTATTTAATTTAAAATTGATAATACGTTAAAATTACAATACATTTTACTTTGTATAAAAAATAATTTCTGCATGTAAACGTAATCAATATAATCGTATCTACCAACACGATACCATGACTACCATAAAATTGAATGCATTCAACTTTTGGCTGTGTGGTTAAATTGTGGTTAGACTGTTTACACTGATTAGATAATAGTGATAGTTCTAATAATATATTAGTTACAGTGATAGCGAACCTCCCTAAATCCCTTTGATTTGTGACGTAATCATGCGAGTTAGTAGTTAAATTACTCTAGTAAGTGGTAACATTAAATATTTGATTTTAAAACTTACCAGTTTCACGAAACCTTGCCGGTCAAGCAACAGGTTTTCTGGCTTCAGGTCCCTGTAGACGACGTCGGCTTCGTGCAAGTAGTCCAATGCTTCCACAACGCATGCAATCACAAAACACGCGGCATTGTCGTCGAAACACCTCCGGTCCCGGAGGAGTGTCCACACCTCGCCGCCCAGACAAGCTTCCATCAGCATGTACACGTATCTGTTGTCCTTGTACGTCTGGTAAAGTCTTAGGTAAAAAAATTGGCAGAGTAATGTCTATTGCTATACACAAAGTGATTCATTAAGCGTAAAACACTTATTATCTCAAAAAGTATTCACATTTTTCAAAATTTTAGATCTACGCTGTTCTAGAATTATATAATTGTTTAATATTTTTTACCCTTATATTTATTAGGTAAACCACCATCAACTTTTGATTTTCAAATGGCAACTCATATTAAAAATGTCATAATTTAGTAAGGATTTTTTTCTTATGAATTATCACGTTCAAATTTTTATTTTTCGTTTATCCGTTGACGAGATATAACTATTCAAATTTGGGTGGTTTTGGGAGGTGTTTGTGTAAATGTGTTATACTTAGTCGGTAGATACCGCAACAATCAGTCCAATAATCCAATTACTTATAATATAATGTGGTCGAACGGTATCGAATTTATTATTTATAACTTCTGGTCTTTATAAGCAATAAGTAATATAATCACCATTGACCAGTGGCACTATTAGCGTGGAAGAATTACATGAAAGAACTGTGCAACATACTGCTAAATGTGGTATTTTGGGGCATAACTTAAGCTTACCTACTGTACTTACTGAATTGATTTGAGAAGTGTATTATCTTCTTTTATACTGGAGTACAAAAATTCTAATTACTACGGCTTGCGGTACTAATTAAGTATAACACATTTACACACAAATACCTCTCAAAACCGAACAACTTTGAGGAGCTGTATCTGTCAAGGAATTAACGAAAATGAAAATTTGAACGTGATAATTTATAAGAAAAAAGGCTTATTAAATTATGGCATTTTTAGTATAGATTTCCATTTGAAAATCATAAGTTGTGGTTTACCTAATAAATATAAGGGTGAAAAATATTAAACAATTATTTAATTCTAGAACAGCGTAGATCTAAAATTTTGAAAAAAGTGAATACTTTTTGAGATAATGAGTGTTTTACGCTTAATGAATCACTCTGTATGACTATATATTTCGTTTGAAGATTTGTTTATAAAATAATTAATATCGTAGTACATTAGTACCTACCTATTTATTGTTTTTTTTTTTTAATTTTATTAGTTTTATTATAATAATGAAATGATAATATTATTATGATATATATATTTGAGGTGACCAACATGAATATGTTCGCGAGGTACATGGTTAAAGGCAATGATATCAAGAGCTAAAATGTTTATAACTACATTTTATAATTAAAAAATAAAAATAATAAGTAAATTTTGGTTTTTGATAAAAAGACGCGAGCTACAAGTTAGCCACTCTTGATATATATAATGTAGTGATTTTTATGGCGCAGTGGTGGGTGAACGAATCTGTTAAAACGAATCTACTGCGCGGGAAGTAAACTGCCAATATTTATATACGTAATTATGACTAGACTACTAAAGCAATAAAGTATGGATTTGTATGTAGTAAAAAGTATCACAATATGCAATTTAAATAATATGCAGTAAAATCGTGAAAATATATTATAGATAAGTATGCAAAAATATAATTTTGTGTACACAATTAAATCGTTTATAGAAAATTCACTTCTTGTTAAAAACTTGATAAAATAGTTGATATAAGTTAACTGAAAAAAAGATATGTCTGTAGTAATTGTATTTGTTAGAATATTTTACATCTACGTTAGATTCTGAAAACAGTAGGTATATAATCAAATTTTACTTAAGCAATATGCAAGTACAATACATATCAAAGTTTGTCGAAATATGCGAAAGAAATTATTGTTATTAGCTTGAAACTTTTACAATTCGTAAAGATTTCTAAGTTTTGACTAAAATTCAAAAATATTGAATCGCATGAGAATTCGCATTCAACATTTATTACGTAAGGCGTGATAATATTATAATATACGATACATCTATATATTTTAATACATTTTAAACCAAACAATACTCACTTGCCGATAAATGGGCTCGTACATGATTCCAAAATGGTTTTCTCGTTGTACACGTGCTCCTGTTGTTGCATGTCCACGATATGTTGTTTTTTAAGTTTCTTCATCGCGTACGATCGGTTTTTGTCTAGCTTCAGACAGACCAAATCGACTCTGCCGAAGCCGCCCACGCCAATCGTGGCGACCGTCTCGAAATCGGTCAACTCCACGCGGAAAAGTTCCGGATAAAATGTTTCTGCAAAACGGAGTTTATATATATATATACTTAAAGGTAGAAATATTTCACTTATTTTTTTGGTAGATTTTTGAGATTTTTGGTTTAAAAAGAAAATGTTTTATATTTTTATATAATAATAGTAGTTTAAAATGTTTATAACATTACATATTATTTTAATATTTGCAAAATATTAATCAAATGTTAAGTATTTTTCATCATATTGATTTTTAGGTTTTCTAATTTCGTTGTTATCACTACAATCTTAGCTTTTTGAACATTGATTGAGGAAATGTGCGATATCGTAAAATGTTAAACGAATCGAAATCACCGGTCTGAATCCTGCAGTGTATTCTGGATACTTTTAAAATGTATTTTACACAATAGTTTGTTGTATACACCTACGCTTATTGTTAAATATATACCTGTCGTTACAGAACAATAACAAATTATTGTTTACTTACTTGTCTTGGTTTCTACTGATGATTGGACTGAGGATTTTCGCGGAAGTTCCGTGTACTTTTTATTTTTTAATTCCTCCAGATTACCGATAAAATGCTCAAAAGGTCTATTTACAAATAAAAACGAACTTTGTTATTTTCTATACATATTATACTATTATAGGCTTTATAATGCTCAATGAATAATGATATAATTTTGTTTTTGGTAAGCCATCAAATGTTTTATATTATTACAATAATACGTCTATATACAGCGAACAACTTTTTTGAATTGCCGACACATATAATAACGCAAAGACTCGAAGTGCAATTTTAATAATAATCATATTTTAGTAAAAAAAAAAAATAGTCTATTAACTCTCTGTCCAACGTGAGACATTCTGCTCCTGGATGCATGGCTACGACGTTGGCAGTTCTCTTGTCTTTTTTTAACAGCGCCACTTCTCCAAAAAACTCTCCTTGTTCCAAAACGCCAAATTCTTCTTCTTCGTCTTCGCCTAAAAATGATTTAATTTCGTTTTGTCTTGGACTTTTTTTCAAGTTAACTGGTACACAATATGACGTATTTATATGAATATCAAAGGCGGGTATTTATTGCAATGAACCCGAACTGCAGATATAAGGACCGGTTATAGAATAGGATCTTTTCGAATACGATCTTGAACTCATAATAAATAAAAAAAAATGTAATATTGATTTATAAACACTACAATATTATATGTTTTGTAAAGAATTTAAACGAGTGAATTTGGTTCTTTCGGTTAAGGACATCCACTCAATCCTCATAAAACAAATTTTTAACGAGGCATTCAGCTACTGAGACGTAATGCGGGTACACATATTGACGGTATTTACTGTTTATATTAGTCCATGTAAATTTGATTAATATTAATTTACAAAATATTAATAATATGACGCTTTAAGTAACGTAATAGACTAACCTTTATTGGTTTTCGTGACTTTCACTCGCCCTTCGCTCAGTATGTAGAATTTATCTCCTAGAGTGTCCTGTTTTATGATGTAGTGCCCTTCCGGATAAAATTCCTGGAAAAATGGTTTCAGGTTTATGAGAAAATTATGGTTGTTAATTAAGTATTCAATGTCCAGCATATGTTACTGCACGAATTCCTGGGTACGCCCCTGATATATACAGGGTGATTCATTAAGCGTAAAACACTTATTATCTCAAAAAGTATTCACATTTTTCAAAATTTTAGATCTACGATGTTCTAGAATTATATAATTGTTTAATATTTTTTACCCTTATATTTATTAGGTAAACCACCATCAACTTTTGATTTTCAAATGGCAACTCATATTAAAAATGTCATAATTTAGTAAGGATTTTTTTCTTATGAATTATCACGTTCAAATTTTTATTTTTCGTTTATCCGTTGACGAGATATAACTATTCAAATTTGGGTGGTTTTGGGAGGTGTTTGTGTAAATGTGTTATACTTAGTCGGTAGATACCGCAACAATCAGTCCAATAATCCAATTACTTATAATATAATGTGGTCGAACGGTATCGAATTTATTATTTATAACTTCTGGTCTTTATAAGCAATAAGTAATATAATCACCATTGACCAGTGGCACTATTAGCGTGGAAGAATTACATGAAAGAACTGTGCAACATACTGCTAAATGTGGTATTTTGGGGCATAACTTAAGCTTACCTACAGTACTTACTGAATTGATTTGAGAAGTGTATTATCTTCTTTTACACTGGAGTACAAAAATCCTAATTACTACGGCTTGCGGTACTAATTAAGTATAACACATTTACACACAAATACCTCTCAAAACCGAACAACTTTGAGGAGCTGTATCTGTCAAGGAATTAACGAAAATGAAAATTTGAACGTGATAATTTATAAGAAAAAAGGCTTATTAAATTATGGCATTTTTAGTATAGATTTCCATTTGAAAATCATAAGTTGTGGTTTACCTAATAAATATAAGGGTGAAAAATATTAAACAATTATTTAATTCTAGAACAGCGTAGATCTAAAATTTTGAAAAAAGTGAATACTTTTTGAGATAATGAGTGTTTTACGCTTAATGAATCACTCTGTATATATATATATATATATATATATATGTATTATACGTTTTGAAAACTTTCAAAAATGTCAAATGCGTTGAGTCTGACATAAATCTCCGTGTGCATTGGATAACTTATACGCTAAAAGATTGTTAGTGTTTCGACCTTTTGTTAAGGCATGAGTAAATCTCGAAGTTTTTTTTTTGTCCGTATCTATCCGGCCCACGAGAGAACGACCGTAT
The DNA here is from genome assembly GCA_014851325.1 of Pentalonia nigronervosa. Lineage (NCBI taxonomy): Eukaryota > Metazoa > Arthropoda > Insecta > Hemiptera > Aphididae > Pentalonia > Pentalonia nigronervosa. The sequence continues at coordinate 113,266 of JACXSJ010000313.1, forward strand.
ATCGCGTATCCGACTGACGGTCGCGAACCGAATTTTCGCCCACCATAGTTCAATTCTCAACACTCTCACTTTAGATAATGCGCAGTGACGGACGAGTTTGTGCGGTCAATTTCGGTCGGACTCTCGTGGGCCGGAGTATACATATATAGTATAATATACTGATATAATACCTACTGTATATACTTGTTACTTAAAATAATTTTCGCTATGCAAATGGTTTCCTAAGTAATTTATTATTATATAATATATTTTTTTAAAAATAATTGAAAAAATGTTGTCAAGTAGGTACCGCTCTGCTGTACATCCTTTGTCGTGTGTTTCAATGTAAACAACGTGTTATGTGTTAAATTTAAATTCATCGATATTATATAATTTTATACAAAAACGATTCTAAGCGAAGACAGTCTGTCAGCCAAATGACAAAGTTTATTTTATGAAATTGCGAAATTGTAGTGAATATGGCACATTTACACAGATTGAGGAAAATATATTTTAGGGTAAGGGATGCTATAGCATTGTATCCCAGCCAATCCACGCATGCAATAAGTAACCTTTTTAATGTAACTATATTGATTACGTGATAAACTGTTTATTTCATATTTTTGGTACCCTATGAATCTTATATACATTTAAGATCTAAACAATTTTACTGAATATAGTGAACAATTTATTAGTATGGCTGCATAGGATATAGCGTATTAGATTGATTAAAACGAATATTGACTTATTATAATTTACAATATGATTTCCATCGTCGAATAACGTACCTCTTTCAAGACGTCGGCGATTTTCGACAAAAATTCTTCATTGAGATCCTTCATTAACGGTACGCTTTTCAAAAATCGCACTCGTTCTTCAAATCGCCTCATAGCAGAAGTCTTCATGATTTTCTGATATGCCATTCTTTCCAAAGTCCATACCTTGACATCTTGAATGGCTAGAAATAAATATATAAAACATTTCGAGGAACCATAGAAGTTAAAATCGCATGATATATATATAATATTAAAATTTAATAGATATAGAACTGTTTCGGATTAGTCAGTCAACATCGCCCACTTATTTACCTCTCACTGACGCGGTCCGTGGACAGTTATAAAGTATGGCCATCTCGCCGAACACTTCGCCAGGTCCTATGGAATCGACTACCCGTCCGCTCTGAATCACATCTAAATTTCCTTCGTCGGCTACATACAAACAACATCCTGCAATAGTTTAATAATGGCGTTTAAATATTATTTATAATCGTTTCAAAAACGAAGGCTAAAACAATCTGAGTTTTCTCATTAGAGGAGTATATAAATTTTTTGAAAGGTATCTGTACCTGGATCGCCTTTCCTGATGACGTACGCCCCAGCTTCAAAGTCTTTCGTGTACATGACATCCACAATCTCGGAAATCTGGTTGGTGTTCAAGTTTTTCAGAAACTGATTCTTACAAAGCGCCTGTTTGATCAAATGTTTGGTCCTGAAATCAGCATCCGATACGATACGCGACAGCGTATTCACAATGTAATAGTATTTGAATAAAAAATAATAATGTCTTACTTGATGGGTTTGGTTTGTTTGGGAAGCGGCATTGGCGTTTCTGAAGAAGTCGAACATTCTCCCGACACCCCTTTCTTTTTGTCCAGTCGGTGTTGCGGCGATTTTGATGATTGTATAAAAAATTGATTTGATACCGCACTCTCAAGCATGCTCTATGTAAACAAAACCCAAATAAACACGAATACGTAGATACCTACCCATCATAATAATATACGATTACTCGATTGATCAACGCCACTAAGATACATTGTAGCAGCCTGTACACAATTACTATACTACACTACTAATTTATGTATTTTTAAACCAGCAATATTGAATTCATTTAATGATGGTGCCACAAACTAATGTGTCTAATCGCATAGTTCTCGAGAAAGCCTTCGATGAGTAAATCATGAATCGTTGTCTATATTAATACTTAATTTTAAAACATATGGAGTAAGAAATCTTCTGCATCGCATCCACTCTTATCTTTGGTTAGATTATCCTTAAATAATAGAATTCAGATTGTAAAATATAAGAATTTTAACTCATCAAGTATAGATTAAGTAAATGTTTTATCCAATGGTTCTATGGTGACACGGGCGAAATTGAGATGAGACAATCGCCAGTCAGTCAGGATTCTGTACCCGCTTGAGATTTTTAATTTTATTGCTAAAAATGGACGATTTTTCAGTGGGATTTGAAGTATTTTGGAGTGATGCAAAAAATAATTTTGATTGAAAAATAGTTTGATTTTTTTTTAAATTTTTATGTACTACAAATAATTTTTAAAGCAAAAATCAAAAATTTTATATTTGTGGTATTTTTAACATTTATTACACACCCATCCATTTCAGACTTGAGGAAATTGCCTAAATAAAACATTCATCTTCTCACTACTGCATGACCGAGTGTTCTGTAGACCGTTTTACTTGTCCGAGTGAATTGTGGATACCAATTACCTATATTATAATTCACTTTTACTAATGAGCTATATATTATGTCTCATATGTCACTATTTTTTACTATATATTAATTGTAATATTAATAGTATTTTACTTTTGCTCCCTCTCCTTGCATAATAATATACCTCGGAAGGGAAACGGCAAGCTGTCCCATATAATAGCTCACCACTGTTTCCACTGACGTCAGACGTCGTTGAGCATATTTTTAACGCGTAGTGGGATCGTCTTATCGTCCAACACCCAGTTCGGTAATAATCGGAGGTTTTAAGTCTAAGTGGGTCAACAACTGCGACAGCAGATAATTGACGCACCGGTGCAGGAAACTATTTTTGTATCGTATTCCACTATCAAACATTAGTGGTGAGTGGCACCAAACATTATTGGAACCAGGCGTCTATACACAAAGGGTACACAATAGAGGATAAAATACAATATTATAATGCACCGTTCGCCAAAAAACTGCATGTGCGTGTATACACTATTTATTGCTATATTTGAATCATCACACCGAATTTTACTTGTGTTAGACAAGACTTATAGTATTGTATATTATATCTGTAATCTGTACGTTTCACACACACCGCGCATAAGCTAAAACACCACAAGTCCCACATCTCCACATTGAAAAAAAATAAAAGCTTGGTAAAGTCTGCTGTGCTAGTTGTATGTACCTCGAATAGGAACTATGATTATAATATAAAAATACGTTTTTTCTAGTGGCTCCCGGCATATGTTTTAATTTATTAGTAGGTCAGTATATGTGTATAATAGGGTTATTATTTCTGCACGTACGTAGAAAATATTATATTCGTTTGTGTTTCGACAATTTAATAATTAAATAAAATAAAACTTGTGCAGGCCAATCGATTTAAGTTCCTTTACTCGAAAAGTTCGTCTAGTGATGTAAAGTGCATGGTATATACTACGCGAGTACCTACGTTTACCACGTCGTTTTTTAGAATCATAGTGGCCAATCTTAAAAAATCCGAATCTGCGTCTTATATTTATCAGCAGATTTGTGTTTTTATGACGAGGGAGACCGTGTTCTTAGCTTTGATGTTAGACAACTAATCTATGATGCTCACCGTTCACGTGTGAAAAATCAAAATGTCATCATGATTCATAGTCAACCAAAATCATTTGTTATCGTGGCCAATGTTTGGCAATCACTGTTTGCGATGTGAGGGGGGGGGGCGATCATATATCAGACTCACGCGTATGTCTTCGACGGCCCTGCCCAGTTGCTCGATGGTCCGGTCCTTTTCGTCCATGGCCGCTTTGAGGCGCTCCACGTCCCTGGCCAGTTCGCTCACGACGGCGGAAGTGGCGGCGGTGGCGGTCATCTTCAGGTCGGATACGCCACTGCGGGACGACTCGGTCGTTTTTCGGCTGCCCCCGACGCCGCCACCACCAGAAATCGCGTTGCCCATGAACAACAGCAACGCGTGGCACATACCTTCTCCTGTATTATTATTATTATTGTTATTGTTACGATTATAATATTGTTCTACCTGCGGGTCACCGCCGGCTGTTCGTCCGACTTACGTGCGTGCGCCCGGTTACCTCGGTATGATATTATAATATGTGTGCCCGAACGGTGATTATTCGTATTTGATATTATAATAATATTATTATTATACTACAGTGGCGATTGCAACGACTCTTCGCCATATAATATTACACTCTGTGCACTATACAACGCTGCAACAACTGGTCTGGACTCGATGCGGGTGCGCCACCACTGCTGCCGACCATCAGTCAGTCGGCCTTGCGGCGTGTACCCACCGAGTGTGTATAAATTATAAAACGTCGTAAAATAATTATTATCGCTGGCGCCGTTATCGTGGTCGTCCCCTATATATATACATATTCGAGTACCTATTATAATATGTATATGTTGTGTTAAAATACGTGCGCACTGCCACTGGTTTTGTTTTTTGTTTTATTTTTTCGAATTGGGTCACGGACCGCCCACGCGCGAACACACGATATTATTGCAATGTCATACAGGGTCTTTTGAACCGCGTGCGTGCGATCGCACTGAAACTCGCCGTAATCACCGCCGGGAGGCATTTCTGTTACGGCGCGAATCGCCAGAATGCGACCCTGTGGGTAACGCTGCACACCTATTGCGCAATAATAAAAATATTATAATATTATATTTTTGACGCGTGCACAATAATATAATATTATGTACAGTACGTATACCGCTCAGCGATATTGCGTATGTTCTTTTTTTCCCTTACAATTTTCACCACTCACGCGCACACCATAAAATATTGTCGCCCAGGTCGCCGCCGTATAAGTATGTGTTCCTAGTGCACCTCCACTGCGGCCCAATAGCTGCACCGGGCACCGCAAAAACGATATTCCGCCGCCGTGGATTTCGCGCACCGTCGCATGACTATTATATTGTGTTTATGCTCGTGTGCGTATAAGTATATATTATATTTTACATTTTTTACTCGAAGACGATCGTCGTTTATGTTATTGTTGTTGCGTGTACATTTTATTGTTATTATTCGAGATCGGGCACCGCGAAGACGCTAAGCTATCCATAAATAATTTAGGCAAGTGTGCCCATATAGGTTTTACACGATTGCTGCGGGAAGGTGAGTTTTCGTTTTATTGTTGTTAAATATTGGATTTCGACCGGGAAAATTTAATGTTCAAGTTTTGCACAACTGAGACCGGCTATGGAAGTTGTGAAAAAAAGGGTGCACCGCGGTCGCGTGATATATATATTATATATATTATATATATATATATATATATAAATGGTCTAGTGCACAATATTGTAGTAAATGACATTTAACAGTTTGTTCGGTAGAGGCATTTGAGAGTTTACACTATTTTTACACAAATTTTGGGTTGAAGTCATAGGAGATTTTTATTAGTCATCAATAACATGAATATACATAGTTTTACTGAAATACTTTTGTTAGTGTGTATGCCATTATTTGAACCAGAATGTTTTTTGAACCATAATACATATTTCAAACAACAATGCAATCTAGTGAATAAAATATTAAATAAACACATACGGTATTATTTTGTGGATCATATGAAAAATTAAATGAAGAATTTTATAGAGTCTTAAACTCATTTTCACCAAAAATGACACTTATCATACCCTTTATGTTATATATATATATATATATATATATATATATGGTAATGAGGTGATCTATTTAACGTTAGATACTTGATGTTTCAGAAAACACTAAAGTTTTTGAATATATTTCTTTTCAATTATTTTAAGTAGTTAGAATGCAACATTTTTGGAAAAAAAAATTTTTTTAATATTTCCTATTGTCATAATTAATATATATATTTTTTTCTTTTGAAACACAACAAACATTTTAAATCTTATTATATTCTGAAGTAGAATATTTTTGGAGTAGGTACCTATATCGATCTACAGAAATCAAATTTTGGACAAGTCGTTAATTAGTTAAAAGTATTTAAATTTTAGATGAATGAACTAGTGGATCGCTGCACTATTGTAGTACCATTCCACTTCACTCTTCTCATTTAAAATTTAAATACTTTTAACTAATTAACGACTTGTCCAAAATTTGATTTCTATATATCGAAATAGGTGCCTACTCCAAAAATATTCTGCTTCGGAATAAGGAATTCAAATTTCATGTTGTCATAAGGTAAAAAAAATATAAAATGATAATGATATTAAATAGTTAACATAATTTTTTTAGATAAATATTTTTTAATGATTTGAAATTGTGTAAAATAATTATGAGGGTCTTGTTAAATGGATCTTGATGCATGTAGAACCTTAAATATATATAACAGTTATTTATTATATGCCGCGTGCACGGTATAATATAATATAAAATATTATTATCATAATTTTATATTATATATAATTTTATTTATACAATAGTTGAATAGTACAATACCATGTTTTATATAATATATATAATTTATGCAATGACTCCCATATCATAATCCGGACGAGTCTTTCGTTTAATTCTGTTTTTTAAGCAGGGAACTTAATTTTTCGAAGATAAATCCTCACAATAGTTCCCTTTTTGTATTCAAACTTATGGCTTACCTATTGGCTATTATATAATATGTCTATGGCACTTTGTTGGACTCCTCAACGGAAATTCTCCACGGTATATTTTTTTTTTTTTATTGGAACATGGTTTTTGACATTTATATAATATAGATATTATTTGATTTATGTTTAAACAATATATTTGTTTAAATAATTATTATAATGTATTAATTTAATGATTCAAAATAATTACCCTCTATTTAATACTAAATAGTAAATAATTATCCAATTATGTGACATTCAAAAAATAAATAAAAATTAAAAATAGTATCAATTGATAATAATAATTATAAAATAATATTATTTTTATTATTATTTATTGTTAACAGTTTTTAAAATATTTTGCTGTAATTTTATTTTATGATTTTTATTTGCAGGTTTTAAATTAAAAGCTTGAGAACGACGATTAAAGAAAAAGTTAAATAATTACCAGAATACATAAACGTAGAGTATGGCTGGAAAATAGTCAATACAAGAACAAAAACCAGTATCACAGTATAAAGATATATAGACTAAAATAATGAGGAACAAATAAGAATAGTGGTGTTCATTCAACGGCACACCACTGGTAGTATGACATACATCACACGTCACATAATATATCACACGGTCGATGGACTATAAAAACGTCATCCGGTTCCGGTAGCGGGATTATAAATATATATATATAAGGGACAAATCACCGGAAGTGCTCATTTCATTCATGTCAGACGTATAATAGAGTCATAGAGAACACACCTCCGCGAAGATGGTTGTTGAATCATTATATTATTATAGTCGAAACGTCATCAGACCAGTCTAAAAGAGTACACAGGCGAGACCATGCTCACATCCCTTTTCTTTACTTGCGTAGTTATTATTCAAAATTTGATTTTTGGAATTTTTAAGTATACCATATTTTAATATAGACAATATTTTCGAGTAGGTACCTACTTGAGATTTTTGTATTTTTTAAATTATTCAGCAGATGCCATTTTTAAACATTTTGATGTAATTCAAAAGAGTAGTTTCTAAATTAATAAATGTAAGATATGGACTAAGGATAACAGGTATGCCTATACACACGCGTAAAATAAAACATATTGTGTAATATTTACGAAAAATGTTAGATGAAATATTTGTTAAAGAAAACGAATATTATGTATTATTTGCTTTTTAATTGATTTACAGATTATAGTAGATAAGCTATATTAATATATCAGCATTTTACAATTTGACATAATTGTCTGAATAGAAACTAATATAAACATGACAAATATTAAATTTATATATATCGTATATTTTAATTTTCATAACCAGGAACTCAACTATAGTATCATGGATGCTTAGTACATAAATAGTGTAAACTACTCGTTCAAAAAGTGATTTAGATATATCAACGTTTTCAAAAAAAATATCCGCTAAATAGCTTAAAGTAAAAAAAGGTGGTTTTGTTTTGAAAAATTTGTACCATCATAGAATACTTCAACGATTCAAAAAATCCCAACTCCTAAGTATTCAAAAATATAGTTCTCAAGTGCATTATAATATTTAAAAATTAGATTTTGAATAACTGCTCTAGAAAAAAAGGTAGTGAGCATGTTTAGTGATTCACTTTGTATAATGTTATTGTTGTATATAACCTCGTTACTATATTATTATAAGGTGGTTGGTCGTATAGATGCGTGATTTATATTAATTCTTTTGAATTGTATAAAGTATACAGTATATGTGGTATCTTAGAGACGTTTATTCAAAATATAAATATAATATAATAATATAAAGATTATTCATTATATAGGTATGTATCGTAAATTTGTTTTGTAATGTATCTATACTCATTACTGAAATTCTTATTTTTATATAACCATGCAAGGGCGCAAAAATCCGTGTTCTAGATGTTTGATCGAAAATTGTATAATTTCAAAAGTAGATGACGATCCTAGGGATGAAATAATAAATAACGTGAGAACCTTCTTGTTATTGTTATAGTTTTTTAATTGTAGTTTGTAGACGATATAAAATTAAACACTACAAACACAGTTATAATCGTATAGACGACAGTTTCACAAGTAGAAAACAAAACCAAAAGATTGCTACAACTGTATTTAAAAAAAAAAAAAGAGTATTTGTCCAGTTTAACAACAAAGAAATGTATACAAACGTCTACAACCACCAAACCAAAACCTTTAGTTTCCAAGTAAGTTTTATGTATTATTGTATACATAAAATACTTGTAATGGCGCCAAACTTTAAGTTAAGTTTAAATCGTATGTATGGTTGTAAACGATCGAACATGACGTAAAATATTATATACGACCAATCGTTCACACCTATCGTCCAAGATTGATATTTTAAAAAACCAACCAGCTGTAGAGTACTCGTATATCTATTTTATAAAATATTAAAATAACTGAAAATAATGCAATGACCTTCTCGGATTGCAGATGTGTGATTTTAATTTTAATTTTTTTATAAAATACGCGTATTTCTAAGTCAAAAGCTTTATCGATAGTGTACCTATTTGGTGAGAATTTATTCATAGCAAAGTACTGTCGAGTAATAACATTATTATTAATGTCTACTAAAATCAACAAATCTTGTTAAAATTGGTTTCTTTAAAAAAAGTATTTTAAGTTTAGATTAGCCGAGTGGAGTGGTAAAAGGTATCTCGCTGTTTGTCCACTACTCCGCTTATCACAACTTTAAATACTTTCAACTAGGTAATTTATTCATTATTAAAAAATGTATAATCATATTCCATTCTTATATGAAAATAATAAGCACGTATATAAAATATAAATATTAATCATAAGAATATGTGTTATTTTAAAAATTTGAATTGTATCTACTCAATACTTATATCTTATAGGTAACAAGTTTACTACTTTTGTAAAAAAATCAATAAGTTAGTATTTAAAAAAAATACTTTTTTTCTTTTTATTTTAAACATATTATAAACGTCACAAATATTAGTAACAATTATTATATAATTAAAATATTTATAGCAATTTAGTAACTGCTCATATTAAATTTATTATTGATAAACCTATAATATAGTATGAATATTTATTTTTATATAATTTAATTAATGTCAGTTATTTATTGGTATATTAGTATTTTTTCTCAAAATACAATACAATATTTTTATGAAATTAAAAATGATTGAATTCTTTGAAAACTACACAGTTATTTTCATAAAAACAATAAATAATACATATTTCATTATCTATGTATTTAGATTTTACAAGATGATACTTACTAGGAAGTAGTATTTATTATTGTTTGGTAAAATTATCGTAACTTACCTACCAGACTTTCGTTTATTACTATAGATGATTGTACTATCTAACATATAAAAGTAAAAAATCTTTTATGCGCACTTAATATTTAATTTAATGATGAATAAATTTTAGCATATTAAAATAAAAAAATATGCTTAATATACCACAAGTCACCATAATTACGCCAATGTAAACAACAGTAATATAATGTATTTACATTGCATTTGGAGTAACTAGGCATGGACAATAATTATAACAGGAACATCATCGAAAAACAATAAGACAATAAATTATAAAAGCGGTACGCAGTGTTAGTCGGTGTGTCATCTGACAGTCAATAACTTAAAAGGTGTCATTGACCGGTTTCGTTTGAACCTTTTACTCGATTTATCGGGGAGAACGAGGACAAACGACTGTTATATTAAACGCTTACGAAAGATTAAACCAAAGTATCCGGCTTCAGATTTTATAGGGATTAAGTTATTATTTAGTGATACCGGAGATCCGGATTTCTATTAAAGAGGAGGCAATAAAAGAAGATTTAGTTTCGTTAATTTTTATTTTTCAACTATTGCAGCACCACAACGCTGAATCGTATATGGTATTATATATATAATATGTGGGCGATTTCGTAACATTTCCGTAGTAATATTGATCAGCCGTTATTATAGATGTCATTATTATACTGTCATTATTGTAGCATAGGCCCCGAGGGACATTTAAAAGGTTTTAGGAGTATCACGAGCGATGATTGAGTGGGGCCATGTCACTACGTCGAGAGATTTCCGCCATTATTGGGAAATTATCGGAGTTATTTATTGTTAACGCCGACTGTGAATGTGCGGTTTCTACGTGGGATTTATTGTTGCAGGTACCTTATAACGCCCGAAATAATATATTATTCTTGTAAAACGAAACGACACAGAACGAAACCACGTTTCTCTAAGTAATAAATTGTGACTGCACTAAACTTTTGGCCGAACACAAAATTTGTTTGTTACGTTTTTTTAATTACAAATCAAGTGTATAACATTTATGCGTACGGATTATAGTCTCGACTATAAAGCTTTTGTATTTTACGATCTTAAAGCACAATATTATTTTATTCGTTCTTTGTCAATTTTTCATAAATTATAATTTTGAAAGTAGCATAATTTTAATACCCAATGTCTGCATTAATTATTTCTGATTATTAACTACTGTGTGTGGATTAGAGAGTATAAAACAGATTTTTGTCCTTTGCTGCCTTAGTACTAAAAATTGAACACCCTCGACGTAATTATTATTAAAGTATTATCCGATCCACTCTTAGTTTTTGTACCTCAGCTTCCCGCCGGTTTGATGCCGACGACCTCTCCTCTTTCAACACATCGCTTCTTGATGCGGCTCTTTGGGTGTTCCTGACATCATACTCTTCTATATAATCTACATCTTTCCATGTATCCTCCCACAACTATAGAAATAATCATTGTCTATTTCAATGGTCAGACCATTACACCTTCTATGGGTTCAACCGACCATCTCGATCGTTTTCACTGAATGTTGAATTGTCGTCTCAACTCGGCTTATCCTAAATCACATTTCACCGCTATATTTGTTATTACTATTTAGTCTTAAATCTTCGATTTACATTTTTTATATTTTTTAATATTAATATTATTAATATCATGGCGTAAATAAAATACAATTAATAAGTAACCTTGTCTGTATTTGCCACAACCACATTTGATTTTAATGTTTGGCGAAATAATGAAAATGCATATTTATCCCAAGTTGGTAAATAATTAATTGTTGCTATCATAATTAATGGTATATACAATAGTGATAATTCACGTGTGTATTTATATCGATATCGGTTTTAATTTTCTATAAATTAATCATTTAGATTAAACAATAATAACGTGCAAAAAAAGTCGTGGAATGCCAACCGATTAATTGAATTATCCAAGCCCAGAGTCGATTATTACGAATACACGTGAGTACACGACTCATAAATTGACATATTATGTATATTAATATATTATAATATTATTACATTTTACGGGTACAACCGAATTGGCTCCTCAAAAATCAATATTGAATTAGTTTCCATATAATTTAACAATTAGTTCTTTAAGAAACACTGAGCACAAAGTGTAATTATCAAAAAATTGGGTTTAAAAGAAAAAAAACATTGGTCTCGAATATATTATATGGGTTCAAGCGGATACAACATTAGTTATGGTTTTTATGAGGCTGTAATAAGACAACAACGCAAAGAAATTTGAGAGAAAATGTAATTTTTACAAAATTAAATTTAGAATTTTCTTTTTTTTTTTATTAGAATTAAGGCTTCAACTACTGAGGTCATTAGTCTGGTACTGTGTGTGGAGGAACAATTGGTTGGAACATGTTTTTGTATGTGTGGCAAGGATTTGTTGCTAAATCCCGGGTGAGATCACTCATTCGGGAGCTAGCAACACCGGCCAGTACGTACACTCAGAGCGTTTCCGCAGTTGAGCGTACGACCGTGCCACACCTAGCCACAAATTTAGAATTATGAATGATATAGTTGCTTGATAAAATTATTATCCAACAAACATAAGCCTGAAATAATAATTTAATTAAATTTTTTTATTAATATTTAATTTATTTTTATTACTAGTGTTTGTTTCACTAATAAACGTTGTTATATTTATAATATTAATAAACAAATGATTGATACAGTGACGTACCTGATAGGAGGGGGAAACAGGGTCCTCTCAAGAAGTATTTTTAGCATAGTTCATATTTATTTTGAATTTTTAATGATTTCAAAGTGAGGCATTTAATAATTTGCTCTTGCTCCCCCCCCCACCCCCATGAAAAATATCACAGGTACGCTGTAGTGATATCTGATGCGGTGACACGTCAGGTTTTTCCTGATTAATATTAAAATACTTATGTATAATTATGTAATATGTATTAGGTACTTGGAGACTAGAGTTTTTATATTTCAATCATTATAATATGCGCTATAAACTTATTTAACAAAACTTAACTTTTTTTGTACTATTTTGGTAATCTATCATATGTATTTTTAAAATTAGCTTATTGAAAGCCAACTAGTTATAATTAGCCCAAAGTATAGGAGCCAATTCCAATGATACCTTTTAAGATTAAAATATTGACTACCAGCTATATTTTTGTTAGCCAATTCAGTTGCTCCGTATATTATTGTGTGCTTTTTTTTATTGGAACAATAAATAGTAAACCGTGAATTGTATTCTTTCCATTTCACAATAATTGTTGTCATAAAATATACTTATAATATTTATATACTTTTAATATTTATTGTTTGTAGTGTATTTTTTTTAACATAATTGTTTTCGTAATGTTTTCGTAATGCATAAATGGCATTTTAACTACCAGCTACGTACTATATCATACATAATAATATTATATAGAAAGCGCGCGTGCAATGTATATATTATATATAATTATGTGTATTGTGCGCAAGGTAAATTAAGGTAATTATTATAATTAGATATCATTTTGTAGAACAATATTTCTTTTTCAGTTTTGGTTTTAATTATTACATGTTACACTGAAACTCTAAGTTATCACGACCGAAATATTACATTTTAGTGCAATAATAAAGTAAGCAGCATATTATGATATCAAATTATAAGTATTTGTCAAAAGGTAATAATATAAATCGGCCATTTTGATGGAATATAATTTGAAAGAGGATAGCATGTAGATCGTACTTAATCGAATCACCAGGTGTTTTTCCGGGCACCTACCTGTACGCGTGAGCATTTCGGGTTCGAATTAGAATCGTATAAAGTGCCCAATAATTATGGGTAGAGAACGATTCCGTAAATTTCAAGATAGACTACCGGATTTATCAATTATCTACATTGAAAGAGATAGTAAAATACAATTTTATATACAATTATTTTAAATAAATAATATGTTAAAAACCATTGTACATTAAATTTCTAGTAAAATTATTAGATACTTATTAATAAATAAAAATAATTAGTTTTGCATAAGATCGTAAAATTGATTTCAGTTTATAATTAATTTGATTTTATAATTGGAGATATTTAATGTAACGAAGATGGTATGGTACTTGGTGAGTGCGTCATAGGTCTGTTTCTTCTCATATTTTTTTGGTGCTTAAGCCCCTCTCTTATTTGAGGTAATTTTTTAATTCATTCATTTTTTAGCTCATTAATATATACAAGATTCCGCATGATTAGAATGTTGTCATTTCATTTGTTTGCTCTTGTTATTATAAATTGTAATGGTAATACATTTTTATAACTTAAAATTTATAATATAGAGAAATGTATTATATAATAATTTAAAGTAAAAAGTACCATGTTATGAGAACTAGTGTCAAGTATTTTATATACAATTAAAATAATAGGTTATTTGAAAATAAATAATTTTTTTAATTATTCATTATAATAATTGAGGCAATAATTTTTTCTATTTTTTTTTTATTATTATTGTTATGAAAAAATTGTGAGTTGGTATAATATAATCTAAATGCAATATTTATAAATTTGAATTTTTTGGAAAAATGGAATTTAGAATATAAAATTAAATGACTTTTCACAGTTGATATAATTTCACACAATGTTTTAATAACAAATTAAAGCTTATGAAATTCCCCTCAAAATGTATTAGAATTCGAAAACGCATCTCTATAATCATAAAGAAATAACCATAATTCTAACAAGTGTAAAGTGTAAAATAGAATCATGTTTTCCAAAAGTATTGTTTTCAAAACGGCCGCAGAGTCGTCTATTGCATAGCAAAATTTGTACGTTACAATAATATATTATGTTTAGTTTATACACGTTTTTCGGTATAACAATGTTGCATTTAAAACCATGAAAAATCGTGTATATAAAAATTAAACTAGCAGAATCGTGTTTATAAATGCTTATATTAAAATCCACATAATTACGCGAAATTGTGGAATCGTGTTGAAGCTATGATTATATAGCATATTTTAGGATTTACTTTTTACAAAATTATAGGTGATTAGTTTCTATGTAGGATGATTTATATTTCAGATGTATTTATCTAATAATATGTAGTGGGATTGATTATATTTGATAAATATTTATATATATGCTTATTTGAGTTAATTTAAAGATAATTTTCGTAAAAATACTCACCATTATGAATATTGGAATCAATTTCAGAGAGGAAATTGTAACGACTAGGCGTCGTTTTCGATGCGTAAATATTGAGAGAATTAACGATTTGGCCATCCCGCGGAGGACGGCATCGGGTGTTGAACAGGCAAGGTGTCGTAAGGTGCGCTTGAACATAATATTATAATAATAAATATAAATGCGTTTATAGTAGTTACCTATACAAGGTGATTCTTTTAAATGGATAGAATTTACGATTTTCACAAGTTTCTAACATTTTACCAACAATATTTGCATTGAAGATAGTAAAAACCACTACTTTTCAAATTAATACAAATTTATTTAATGGTAGCCGCTTTATATTTCCAATCTGGTTCGTGAAAACTTTAAATGCTTATTAATAGGAAAGAACTTTTTGTACGGTATTTGTACGTCGACATTTCCTTAAACATTTTTTGCTTAGGATTATAAAGTTGAAAATATCGGTTGGCATTTGAAAATGATAAGTTGATAGTGGTTAGTGCAATAAACGTATATACTAAAAAATAAAAGAGTGTTTTTAAATTGCATCTCAAAAAGAACATTTCGATAACATTAAAGTTAATACTTTTGGAAATAACTAATTCGCCGTGCATCATAAGCAATCATCTGCTATGTATCGGGATGATTCATTTAACGTACTCAGAAATTATTAAAGTTTTTTTAATATATATTTTTTACACAATTTTAAGTTGCTATAAAACAACATTTTTGGAAAAAATTATATTTTTTATATTTTATTTAAGGTTTTTACTTCTTTGAAAGACAGTGTACATTTTTAATTTCATATTTCTAAACATAATATTGTTTGAAGTATTTCAATACATAGAAATAATATTTCGGACAATTAGTTTGTTACTTACTCAAGCGTATTTTAAGTTTAGATGAGCAAAATGTTGAACCAACATTTTACGGGGTACCCGTACCACTCCACTACGCTTATCAAAACTTTGAATAGGTGCTTAAAACTTATAAGCTACTTGTCCAAAATTCGATTTTTATATAATGTTATATTAAAGTACTTCACAATATAATGTTACTTTGGAATAAGGAAATAAAAATGAATGTTTTCATACAATTTTTTTAAAAATGATTATAAAATATAAAAAAATGTTGTTTTTTAACATCTTAAAATTACATAAAAAAACTTATTTTCAAAAAAGTTAATAGTTTTTGAAATAAAAAAAGTTCATGTTACGTAAAATGGACCACCCGGTTTATTTTTCTAAAATAAACAAGTTAATATTATTATGTCTTCAGAGCAACTGTTGCACGGTGCCTTTATCGGTGTTGTTACCGAGGATAGAAAGATTGTCCGTAGCTCCGAGACGGACTGACCTAGCCGAACACATTAAGACGGATGAAGACACGTTTTCGGTACCTATTTATACCTACCACAAACCCAACAACTCATGACAAACATTTTATCGAGTATCGCTATAGCGCATATACCACGTGTTCAACTTTTAAAGTATAACACGAATTATTTTAACTAAACGACTTTGCATTTAATTTGGGCTTTTTATATTGGATAATAGAATAAACGTTAAAAAATACAAATAATTTGATAAAAAATTCATTTTAAACCTTTATATCAACGAATGCGCAGTTACGAATTCGTACTTATACTAAAATACGCAAATCACATTGAAATGTGTAAATTCGTACACTGTTAAAAATTACGAATTAATTCGTAAAACTATAATTTCCTATAATGTCTTAGAAAAGTCAATTTGCAAGGCAAAAAATCCTATTAAGTTAAAGTTGTTAAAAAAAATAAAGAAATCCAGTCTTAAAAATAGCAGGGGACCCTGTTCAAGAAAGTAGTATTTTATTGTACATGTACGGGTAAAAAGAGTTGAAAATTAATTTTTTATCAAATTATGTGTATTTTATATAACCTCCATTATCCAATGTACAAATTTAAAATTATCCACGTATACGGATGTAAGAAAACAAATAAAACATAACACAAACTCCATATGGCAAAACGTATGGGGCATCAAACGAACAAACTAAACTAAATTAAACATACAATAAAAAGATTGAAAAGAAACACAAATATTAGTATAACTAATGAAGAAAAACTAAATCGGGTTAGAATTGGACACACAAAAATGAATCACGAATATTTGATGGCAAAAGGCGACCCACCTATGTGCCAAGCATGCGACACCACACTATAACAATCAAACATATCTTCGAAGAATGCATGCAGTACAAAAAACAAAGAGAGGAATTCGACATAAGCCACCTTATTGGAACAAGTCTCAGTCCAAATCCTGCCAACATAAGAAAAACATTAGAGTTCTTCAAAACAATAAAAATATTAAACCTAATATAAAGATAGACTAAACAATTTTGAAACTGTTTTTGTTTAAATAATAGTTTATTAACTAATACTTTTATTTTTATTGTATTTTATTTCATTTAATTATTCTTTTGTATTTTTCTTTGATTTGTATTCTTTTTCTAGCTTTAACTGAATGGGACACAATTAGAATGTAAACACATGTACAAAAAATTTAATGCTAATAACCTTAAATGTCGAAGCAGATATTTAATAAAAGAAAATTTCAAGATCAAAAAAAAAAACTTAAAATTATGCAAGGTCATTTTTAGCCGAAATAATTCATGTTACCTTAAAAGTTGAACACACGGTGTGTAATATATTATGCCAAGAAGGATTTCTATATGTTTTTAACTCACTTTTTAATTAATAATGTATATTTACAAACAGAAAGCATATTTATTTATAATATATTTGATTAGTTCCATAGCTCATTGCAGTCAGTGATTGAATTGAGAGAATCTTAGAAGGGGGATATAAAATTGCAAAAATGTAAAAAAAATGTGCATACCTGAATATGTAAATGTCTTATTATTTATCGACTAAGATATAATTAAAAGGGGTACGCATAAATATATTTTATAAAGAATAAGGACTTAGTCCCCCGCGTTCCCATAAATTCAAACAATGTAAGTACACCTATACTAAAATATAACGCAAAAAGTCGAGTTTATGTTTACAAAAAAAAAAAACAATCGTGATAAACATAGCGATAAAAAGATAAAGGACAGCGACACAGTCTTTTCACTGAATAATATGATTTAGACTTAAATTGTAATCACAAAAATATGTATGTTTCAGGTTAAAAAGTCAGCTTTAAAATACGTCGCTTCTGAAAGGTTAAAACGGTTAGCGACACCACGACCAATGTACCAAGATGATTAGTTTTAATTATTTGGACTAAACTTATAAGATTATAGGGTTTTAAAAATATGTCATATAATGTATTTTCTAGAAATATTTCATTTTTATAAAAATAAAAATAAATCTTGAAAAAAAAAATTATTTTAATGGACATTTAAGGTTTTTAGTTGAATGATGAATATTTTTATTTCACAATATGTGCTTTTTGTATTTGTGTGTCTACAGTCATCCTCTTTTAAGCAGTAAAAATGTGTTCATTTTATTTTATCTTATTTTTTATTTTCGTTTTTAAACTTTAAGTGTAAACACTTGAGTTATAGTAACTATACCCATTACGGGTAGATATGTTAAATTTTAATTCAATGATAAAATATCATTGCACATGAAAAACGATTCTGAGTGTAGACATTAGCCTATACTTCTAAAAATATTTTATTATAAATTTATATTCCTATGAGTAATTTATTTTGCCATTAGTATAACACAGTAGATTAAACTAAGTTTTTCCAACAACAAATCAAATACATTATACACAAACATTCAATACTGCAATACATTTATACAAATTACAAATATTATAACTCCATCACATGATGATAAACAACATAATTAAAAATAGAGACCCGATTAATTTGTGATAAATGTTAAAGTTATAAATTATAACTATTAAAACCTAAATCAATTCACTTATAAAATTTCAAAATTTGTTTAAAATAAAAAATATTAAGTGAATTTAATAAGTATATTATTTTAAATTGTTAGGGCAAAAAATATTTTTTTGTTTTTTTTTACGGGATTACATCACCAGCTATAGTTATAAGTTATAACCGTTAAAAAAGTAATTCCTGAACTACGGCAACCAACTTTGAAATAAATCATTTATTACCTCTACCAAATATATTATAAAATTGTTTATACAATCGTGTATTCGTGTTCAGTATAAATTTTTGTTACGTTTGAGATCACTTCAATACTAATAAAGTTAATAACATAATTAATTGTAATATAATTATTAATATTGATAAGTGATATTAAACGTAATAATTATTTTAACAATAATTTATATTAGGAAACGTATCAAAAAAATATATTTATTTTTCATAATTTAATCGAATAAGTGTGAAGAAAAGAAG
The DNA here is from genome assembly GCA_014851325.1 of Pentalonia nigronervosa. Classification (NCBI taxonomy): domain Eukaryota; kingdom Metazoa; phylum Arthropoda; class Insecta; order Hemiptera; family Aphididae; genus Pentalonia; species Pentalonia nigronervosa. Next base: position 132,622 of record JACXSJ010000313.1, read on the forward strand.
AGTGAAATTAGTAATTATTAAGTATTTAAAATTCAGAACACTTATTATAACTAATAAACATATTATAATAATTTAATGGTCAAAGTCGCGTACTCGAAATTGTGTTATATTACAATTACCACGTTATTATATTATGTGCGCTGATTTTGAATAAAATATTCAGGGCGAGTCCGAGTCCAACTACAGATTGAAGTTCTACTTCGGTGTCAATAATGAACAAAATTCAAAACACCTAATTGCTGTTGGGCGACCAAAATTAAAATCTACGTCACGTAGTTTTTACCATACTACGATGAAAAATTTTACAAGTTACATGCTACACCAGTGACGTATCGTTGCGCTAGTCCTGGTAGATTGCAAAAAAAAAAAAATATCATAAAACATCCCTTATTTATATACGGGACGGGCTGCTCTGCAACTTTTTTTTTTATTGATGTACATTATTCTGTCAAAGTGTGAGAAGTAAATAAATTAATGTCTATATCGACAACGGTAAAATTCCATGAAGAGGGCGAGGGGGTTTAATCCCAAAAAAGTTATCGCAAGCAATGTAATAATAAATATCACCTATAATGTTTTTTTACAAGTACAAGTATGCAAATTCTAAGCTAAATCTATACGGTTGAGGAGATTAAGCGTATGGTTGCGCTTGAAATGTCTATACCTATTGAATAGTCGCCTGCTAAAAGTGTTAACAGTTCTACATCATATTATACAACATACCGTAGTGAAAAGTAATTTTTGGCACATTATTATTATGATATACGTACATAAAATTATGAATTCATAAATTGATTACGTTTTTGGACTGATCTACCAAATTATGAAATATTAACCAAAAGTTAATAGTACATTAAGAGGCCGTTCTGGTAACAAAATTTGACGTAAAAGTCTACTTTTGTACTTCCATTTTCCTTAGCTTTCTTTGGTCATAGAAACATTATTTTTCCACCAAAATAAACTTGAAAAGTTTTTTTAAACAACTCCGTTCCAGATTTTTGAATTTTATTTTTAAACTGATGATATTTGCTTTTAAAATTTTCAAAATTTTTATAATTTTTAAAAAATCATATAAAGTAGACAAAAAAAAATATCAAAAATCTGGAACGCAGTTGTCTAGAATTCCTCAAGCTTATTTTGCTGAAAAAATCATGTTTGTACGACTAATGATAGCTGAGGAAAATGAGAAGTACAAAAACATGTTTTAGGTAAAAAAAAATTACGAATTTGTCGTAATCATGTGCTGCTCTCGCGACCGCAGCGGCAGCGTTCTAAACCGAATTCATACCACCATCCCGCGAGCATAAGCAGCGGTATCGTAACTAAGTCAAAACCGGTTATCTGTCACAGCTGCGCCCTTTCATCAAATACTGACACCCAAATTGTCAATACAAAAATAAGAATTTAGTCAATGAATATTGTTATTTTATTTTTTCGATTTTATAAATCATATTTTTACGACGATGACCACGATGAAACCACGATGAAAAAATGAACGCACGATTTTAACATTTTTTTTCCTCAATGTAGTACATTTTTTAATAAAACTGTGATTCAATTATTGAGATGAAATTTTTTAAATTTTAACCAGTATAAATAAAACAAAAAAAAAAAAAAATGTTTTTTATGATTTAAATATATGACGTTCTGAACAAAGTTTAATAATTAATAATTGATAAATTGGTATCAATCTTGTGATTTTTGTATATCATACTACTTAACATAAGTTCATACAGTTATATCACTTTCTGTCAGACAAAGTCTAAATGATTGATTGTTTCATACATTTATTTAATATTTAACATTTACTAATATATTTGATTGAGATAAAGTAGTAAATATATTATAATATATAGAGTATTGACTATTGGCAACATGTAGTTATTGCACATTAATATTGACATAGGTACCGCATACTTATGTTTAGTAATCACTAGTCAGTAAAAAATACATATTTATCAGTATATTTGATTCTGAACAGAGCGACGATTTGCGTTTTTTTTTTGTGTCTGTCGTCGCCTTGGGGAAATAAAAATGTTTTCCCATAAGTTTGCCTAACTTTCACACAAAAAAAGATTATTGGAAAGTAAAACTTATTTTTTTTTTGAGCGTTTAAAATGAGACATTGCAGGATATTAACTCGTAAACTGACGCGATTTCTTATGTAACGATTTTATTATTTTGTTATAATTCAAAAACGAATAACAGCAGATACTTGAATTTTTCACCAAATACTAATACAAGATTTTAAAAATATTTTGAATCTTTTTGAACTATTGTATAGGCATGTTAGAAATTTTAGATTTATTTAGTTTTTTTCTATAAATATCAGTTTAAAAAAATTTGTGAGATCAAAAGCTTGAAATTTTAATATAAGGTTCTTCGTGTGTTGTTATAATAGATGTTGAAAAATATTAAAGATACATAATCATAATGTTTTTTTTTATATCTAAGCATTTAAATTTCAAATTTTAACAAAATTCATCAAAATACCGAAAATTTTCTAATTGTTTTGTAGTTAAAAATTTATAAAATGTACAATTTTTATAGTTGAGGATTGAAAATATAGAACAATGTTTTTGGTATATGGTTTATATCGTAACCAAAATATTTAAAAATATATTAACTTTGTTTTTGTCTTATAAATATTTTCAATTCTAATATGAAATTAAATATTTAAACGAAGAATATAACGATGTTATATAGTTGTTTTTCTTTTTTTTTATTCAAGTTAAAGCCTCAATAACAAGACCATTGGCTTGTATAATTTAATATAAAGGTTTAAAGTATTTATCTTGTTGTAATTTAAAAATTTTATTCTTGGGTACTTGAAACTTTTAAAGTATGTTATTATATATTGTAGAAACACAGTACACATAATAAAATTTTCAAATTTAATGTTTTTGTCGATAATTAATTTAATCAACTGTTTACCAATATTAAATCAAATTACTTTAATATCAATATCATAAAATATATCTAGTAATGTAAGCTGACTAACCGTCTTCGCTCAAAATAGTTTTTCATATTTAATGCAATGAATTTTTTTTCATTGAATTAAAATGTAAGACATTCATTTTAGTGATCCATTTGATACATAATACAGCAGATGATGTACTCACTTTCCCAATTTTTTTTTCATTAGTATGTTAAAAAAAAAATTAAAATACTTTAATAAATCAAGTTATTAATTTATTTGAATTCATTCTGAACATTTTATGCGAAATACTAGATTGATAATTTATAAGGATATATCTATATTATTATTTAGAAAACTGTTTAAAATATATTATCTTTATTTTTGTTACAAATAATATGTAGTTTTTATATTAATAATATATAGGTACGATGCGCCGTTTTTTTCTCTTTATATGATATTATGTGACCATGTTTAGTTTAAATAGATTGTTTTTTTACATTCCGCAAATTGTAATAATGATTAAATAATATGATTAATTCTGTATAGTCTTCATTTAATATATATTATGTACAACAATCAATTTCGTATAATATGTTATACTAATTTAACTAAAAATAAATATATCATTATTTACTTATTAAAAATATTTATAAGGATACTAATACGTATATAAGAGATTAAACTATTGTACGTAAAGTAATGTAATCCCCTATAAGTTATAACGTAGAAGACGCAACACATTTTCTAAAAATTCTTCTCAATCATAATGAATTTATTATTTTATATGTGTTTTAAAAAGTAATTAGGTTAGAAATATAAATCGACTTATGTTGTATAAGAGTTGTAGGCTTTATGTATTGGTTAAAATATTCAAGCAAACAGGAGCTTTAATTAATAAATAGGCTGCTACTTGTGAACTAGGAGTGAGCGCGGCGCGTATTAATGCATTAGAAATACATGAGCGACAATTTACGCAACGGTCAGCTGCATTGTCACGAAACATTCTAAATGATCGTCCCTGAAATGATAACAATGCACCTCTCCCGCGATTACGACGCGCAGACTCCGTCGCATAGGGAGGCTTATCGATGCTAGGAGTTATTCATAGTTGAACACCCTTTCTGTAAAATCATGTCGTTGAAAAATAAACATTTTATCAAATAAATGATGGAAAATTTAGTTGTATAGAATGACATTTTTTTGAATACTATTGTATGGAATAATTTTCAACCAAAAAATATAATTTTTGAACCAATTATGGAATGGAACATACATTTGTTGGAAACTTAAATTTCGGAACAAATATGTAATATACAGTACATTTTTCGATACATTTGACTTTTGGAATGAAAAAGTAATAATATATATATTTATTAGAAATATAATTTTTGGGAAAAATGAGCAATGGAATATACATTGAATGGAAAATTCACACAGCGCACAGCGATATGTTTTACTACGCCTTTTATACATTTTTTTAATCACGATTTCAATACGATTAAATCGATGGTGCAACTAGAGTTCATATACCATAATTATTTTAGAAATTATAGGAATATAATATTAAGAATAATTACAGAATAAACTTCTGTGACATCAGAATTGTTGAGGAGCTTTGATGTCCACGTTGCCACTCGTTCGCTACATTGCGCTCGGACAAAAAATCAAAAATATCCTTCGACTTTTTGTGTAAAACTACTTTGGGCAAATTTCGTAGTTAAAAAAAAGTGCAAAAATTACAAAAAACGACCAAACTCGATGGCCAGTTAAAGTAACATAAGTACACATAAGGGTTAATTGGATGTGTACAACTATAGTATGTATAAATGTATTATATATATTTACCTTATCTGTTCATATTATATTTATCGTTTCAATCTTTTCATTGTCATTCAATCTGTTTAACGAAAATAAAATAAGTACTTGGTTCCACATGTTTTGTCTTTTTTATATGAAATGTACACTTCTTAATTACCTACCTATATTTATGTTGATGTATTAAACGTATAGGTACATATTTTGCAACATTTATAACAAATAAACGTTCAAATTATAGGGTACAATAATCAATTGAATTATTCAATTATTCACAAAATTTTATTAACTTCTAAAAATAGAAAAAAAAAGTTATTGAACATATCTGTGCACTATTATACATTTGATGTAAACAAATAATTATGCCCCAAATGTCGTAAGATTGTTTAGAATTTAAAAAAAAAGCTATAACAATTATTTTATATAGTGCATGCAATTATTATAGTAAATAATAAATCTTTAATGCTTGATACAAACAACTTAAGTCAAAAATGTTTAGTTTACAGAAGAAGTCATTTAAAGTTTGAAAAATATTATCAAATCGTGTGCGAATTAATGGTCTACTTTATGTGGTTAGAGATGATACTTGTATGACTAATTATGTACTTTTGTGGTATTAAATGCAATTTATTTAAAATTTAAGATTTTTTCAAAGGCTTAAAACAATAATATCTGACTACTACCATGACTTAATACTTAAAACCACACTATATTATTGATTGGTGTAATCGCTTAGTATAACAAAATACTAAAATATTGTAATAATTAACCTAACCACATTATTAAAAATATATACATAAACAATTAAATATAAATCACTAACAGTGTATGTTACAAGAAAATAAAAAGAAATTGCTCAAACCTTTAACAAATTATAATAAAATAAACTAAATATTTTCGAAAAACAAAATAAAATAAATCAATGCTCTAACTAATAGATTAATAACTGTATTATTATGTTTAATAAAAACAACAAAACAATAAAATAAAAAGAAAGGCAAGTGATGGGTACCGTTTTATAATACATTAGGTGTCATGTGGGCAGTGCTTGAATTTGAGGGGTGACGCGGGGGTCTGAACCCCTCTTTTTTTTAGAAGTTATTTATGCGTACCTCTTTTATTTATATTCTCATAAATAAGACATATGAATAATTAGGTATGGACATTTTTTTTTTACACTTTTGCATCCCCTTCTAATTTTTTCCCAATTCAAGCACTGCGCGTGGGCCACTATAAAGGATGTGTTAAATTTGAATGCAATTATATAAAATCATTGTATACGAAAAACGATTTTGAGCGAAAATGATCTGTCGGCTATATTGTTATAAGTATATTGTATGATATTATTGCTATTAAAGTAATTTATTTTATAATTAGTAAAGTATGTTAAATTAATTTTTACCGAAAAAATTTCATTTTGTTTTACTTTAAAAATTTCAAGAACCCACGAAAAATATTAAATAAAAATAATATAGGCAATATAACCAATAAATTCAAAACGTTTCATTTTCATCATATCTTATAGTAAAAAAAATTTACTAAATTTACTATAATATTCAAAAATATAGTATTTTAACGAATATTTTAAGTTATATTAAATAATGATATTAAAAACATATGTACCTATATTGTACCACTGTAAATGTGTAAATAGTAAAGTGGTTATAAAATCATAACTTGACTTCAGTGATTTTTACTTTTATATTTTTTAAAATAGTATTATCATAAGTAGAAATGTTATGGTTGTATCAAACGATAATGCAACTACTCCAAAATATACTATAATACCACACAATTTATGAAATAACCATTATCAATACGACTTAAGAGTATTGCACCAAAAAATCTATATTTTTTCTGCATTTTTAAAAGTCTTAAGTCGTTTTACTAAGCATTAAAGAATTATTGAGAGGTGATATTTAAAAAATCGTACTATTTTCATCATTCACGATTTTCTATTCTGAATTTCTAGGAACTCATTGAAGCATTCTAAAATAGGTCATCAAAAATTAATAAAAAAACTACCTATTTTATTTATGATGTAATTTATTGTTACAATTATAATTTAAATGTCGTAATTCATAATTTATATGACTGAATTGTATTTTATAATTCATAACGTCCTATTTTCAACATACAAACATAAAGTACATTTTTGAGTGATTAATGGAAATATGTCTATTTTTGCGTTCTATATATTCTACCATAACGCATTATTTTTAGAAATTATTGATTTTGAACTTTGATTGAGTTATTGTAAATCCATTGTACCTACTTCAATATCACCAAACTTTTCAGTTTTCTCGTGATAATATATATTGTGAAAATAACGATATATTTAGACTGTAGCAGTATAATAATAACTTTATTTCACTTTTTTTCAAATTTTAGTACAAGTACCATAGCATGTTGTATTTATTTACTTAAATTACTTTTATAAAATTATGTTTAAGTAAATAATTTATGTATTGAACGTAAATGAATTAAATTATCTACTACAAAAATAATTAAAAACAAATTAAAATAATGTCTCAATACCGTCATTATTTGTGTGATCAAATCGTAACAAGATGTAAACAGCATTTACTTTAAAAAAATCTATAAAAACGCATCATCGCAGTATGATATATGAACTAAATCATAACTCGTAAGAACAAGTACAAAAAGGTTTTCGAGCCGAAATATGAATAGTTACCATTTAATGCGAGTGTGCGAGCAATTAATGAAAACATACTAGTCATAAACATTTTTGAAGCAATTTACTATATCAACAACCATAACAACCGAAATGTATGAAAATAATGTCATCAGATGTAGTAGCAGTTAAGCAATAATGCATTTGCACGATTAATTTTAACTGATCAACTTCCTAACAAACATACAAAAGTTTAATAATATTATGCACTTTAATTTCGTTTAGTATATATTTATAGTTTAGCCGTGTAGGACAAAGCGTGTTTTAGTGTGATATGGAAATAGATTCAAATGTACCGTACGTTTTGTAACAGTATTTGTAATTGGTGCGTTTTGCTGCATTTTTTTTTTTAATTCCAAAAATAGATTTACCATGGAAAACAAGGTTTAGTTATAATTTACAAATAGTTCGTTTGAAATAACGTCATGTATAGAAATAATGCGTTGTATAACAAATTATTACTCATTTGATTATTTGAAAACACCATTACAACGTGCGTTTTGATACGACATTTTGACTACGCCATTCGATTGCTTGTCATTTTTTCAGTAATATAATTAAATCAATGATATAACAAAATGTCGTCCCTAAATTTCACACCGTTCATCATATATTTTGGCAAATTGTAAAACAAAATACGATAAATTAATTACTTTAAGAAACTTTTTGCGAACGATAATTATTGTTCAGTTTTTAAAATGTAGAATAAAAAAGTATTTCATAATCTTTTGATTACATATTTTATAATTATTAATATTGGTATTAAGTGCATCTACATCCTGCTATTGGTATTTTTTTTCAAACGTAAAATTTGTTGATTTGGTATTGTTTAACTTAAAAACCTTTTAACTGGCCTTATAAATACCTATTTATTATGTTTATGTTTTGACTATTAAATTACCATTAGACTTAATATTGCTTACCTACTTATGATAGTTATGAATTATAATAAAGGAAGACGGCAATATTTAAATTTCATTTCGAGCATCAGGTCATCACTAAACAGATTGAGGAACTGTTTTTATTCTAAATTATGAAACATTACTTCAAAGGTACACCATACCGCGTGGCGCTATGAAACTATTTTTCAAATTCATTTTTTATTAAACTTTGTTTGTTGTTAAAATGTGCACTTTTATATAGAGCCTTTTCAATTTTATACAATATTGTTGTTTAATACTTACCTAGTAATAAAACGACCTTTTAGCCACATGCTGTAAAACATAATCCTATTTTTAGCTAAAAATACATTTATCCAAGTTTGATAAATTAATAATAATATTAAAAAATATATTAACCTTCATGAAATCCCTTTGCGTATTATGTTTTAACGGATTATGTGAAATTATCAATGTTTACATAGTTTAGCGACATGCTTATTTGCACAGTTATTATTTTAGTTATAACATTATATGCCATTGACAATAGATTGTAATATAGTATAACCTATAGTGTTCTAATTCAAAACTATGTACATAGATTGTAAAATTTAACCACTTCATAAATAAATAACTACTGCCACCTGTGCCTATATATATATAATATTATATACACTATCATTATAATTAAGAGGCAGTTCTGGTAAAAGTGATAAAAGTGATGCTCGAGAGATGGTGTTGTGCGCCGTATGCCGTCGTTACGGCAGGCCGATAACTACACCCATTGTCTATGTGACGAAGAGCCACCGCCGATTCCATGACATTTTTTTAAAAAAACCGTTTTATTTTGCCTGATAAAATTGGAAATAATTTAATAATGATTTTTATTATCTGGAATTAAATCATGTAGAAAAATACGTTTTGGAACTGTCTTTATTTGGAAAATACATTAATAGGAACAAATACAGTTGGGAAATTGAATGAACGGAAAACATTTTATTTAAAATCCACATTGTTTTGATAATTAATAAATGTGAAATACCTATTATGAGGAATAAACATGGTTTGAAAATATAATAAATTGAAAACAGATTATTAAAAACAGACATCGATTGGAATAAATTAGAAATTAAAATAATGATAAATACATACTTACAAACATAACATTTTTTTATAGTTTATAATATTATATATTAATATTCAATATGATATTATTATAGGTATAAATACAGTTTAGTTCCCCCTCGCCAGTTTGATTTATTCTTGTCGAAACTAACAGAACTCGAACGGTAGTGCAATCAGAATTTGTCGCTCGGATTTACTTTTAAAGTTATAGCCTTTCAAAATTTGCGATTTTACGTTTATACGAATGCGAGGAATACTATTTTATAATTCTGCGCGAAAGACCTCGACTCTCCAGTTGGTGACTGGAGCCGGAGGCAAAGGGTCAATCTGTTCTATCGTGATTTAAAAAATAATAATTTTACTAAAATATTATTTAATGATATTTATTTGACTGTATTTATATTGTGAATAAGAAAATACGTATTTTATACGTTTAAATTAAATTTATTCATCTTTATTATTCGGACGTTTTTACTACTTCGTTTCGTATTAAATAAAGTTCTACAGCAGTAATCACTTGTTGTTAAAATTTGTTTCAAATTCGATGATTGTACCTATTGACTACTGGATTTATTCAGCATATACTATAACTTATAGTAGTTAGTTTTGTTCAATAATTGTCTTTGATACGCATAATATTTTGTAGTAAACAAGAATTTAGCACGCTGGAAAAGTGTGTTTTTTCTTACTGGTTTATTAAGGGTATGTTCACGACTTTATGTACTAATCATTATGATAATAATTCATTCTAATAGTATTGTCATTCATAAAATCATAAATTTAATTTGTTCCAACATAATTTTAGCTATATTTTATGGCGGAGATTTGAACCATTATAATATTAAAACGAAATATTTTATTTCTCAACCGAACACTATTATTTTCACTTACCATCATAATAATAGTTTCTACGAATTTCGCCCAAAATGTTTTTCAAAATAGAATATTATTAAATATTAGTTAATAGCATTTCAGCCATTACCTTTTGATAATACTTTAGCGAGCACATGTCACGTTTAAGACGTTTAAGAATGATTATCGTATTGTTTTTGTGCATTCCTGAGGACTGAACAGTAATTAAAATAACGCTAAACGCTTCTGGTTATGATGCAACCGAAGTCCCAGTGTTATTGCAGTCTTAAGTTGTCAGGTGTCGTCGATCGTAAAAAGGTAACAAGGTCGTGTTTGTGTTTTCAAAGTCCCCCGTAAAGTACCATCATTTGGCGGTTCCTCACCGGTAGGTATATAAACGGTAGCCGACCCGTCTTTCAGAGCATACACTGATGAGTTCAGTCTTTCGCAGCCCGACGACGGACAAACCAAATAGAAATACTTAAACAGTAAACATTTCTAATATTATACCTTATACACCTGTAAACACCACTACTACGATCGAAGACATCAACTATGAACTGCATCCAAGTAAGTGATAATTGTTCACAAAAATTTTAATTTTAAACAACTACGTTGAATTTATTTCACTACCCATTGTAATCGTATATTACGATAGATGTATATACAATATACCATAAAAAAAAAACATAACAGTCTTCAAATAGAAATTTTAAAGTTTAAATTAAATATGAAGACGTTTAACTGCTTATCACTTATAGGTATAAAAATATTCAAATTATGTAAGTTTTTTTTTACAATCTATACTCTTTAATATATTTTTTCGACGTTTAAAAAATCAAATAATTGAGAAGATTATGGTTCATATTAATCCATAAAATGTCCCACAATATTATATTAAAATAATGTATTGGAGGGGCCCAAATTATGTTATCTGATATTGGACCTTCAGAGTGCCAACACGCTTGCACGAGGTTCATTAATTTTATATTTCAACGTAACCGTTGTATTTTTATTAAAAAAAAAACACATTGGAACACACATTTTTAGTAGATACTACGTTTTTGCGTCCTTTTACTATACTTTAAATTATCTTTTCAATTCGATCTCTGACGTATTGTCCGTTTTTGTTTCAGGTATGTTTGGTGTTGGCGGCAAGTTGCACAATGTTGGTTTCGGCCGATCTGGCGTCATACCAATATAGATATAACGACCTGGGCGTCGTCGAGCTGAATGCGCCTGCATTAGGGTGCGACGATTCGCTGTCGTCCGGTTACGTGGTCACCGGTTCCACTCCAGCGCCGATCATGCGCACTGCGGTCGACATCGAACCCGCACGCATCATATCCGCGTCTCCATCGCCCACCCTTTCCTCAGTTTCCGAGTTCGTCTCCGTGACCACCCCGGCACCGATCTTACGCTCTGCAATTGATATTGAACCCGCCCGCATCATCAACGCCGTTCCAATGAATATGAAGGCCAGAATCGAGACTAGCCCACTGTTAGACACTTTTCGTCCCGCACTCGCTACTTATGACTCGACCGCGTGGCAGGCCGGTCTGGAAAACGCTTCTCCGGCCCCGATCGCCTTGAATGCGATAACCAAAACCATTGGCAAGTCTTCGACCATCGTTTCGGAAGTGGAAGAAGCTAATCCCTTGATCAGAACCTCCATTTCCGTCCCACAAGTTGCGTCCAAAATCACTACCGTTCACTCTTCTCCGATCATCAGTCCGTTGTCGGCCCCGATCGCCTTGAACGCGATAACCAAAACCATTGGCAAGTCTTCGACCATCGTTTCGGAAGTGGAAGAAGCTAATCCCGTGATCAGCACCTCCATTTCCGCCCCACAAGTCGCGTCCAAAATCACTACCGTTCACTCTTCTCCGATCATCAGTCCGTTGTCCGCACGAATGTTGCCGTTCATGTCTTCATCTTACTCATACGCCCCGCAGACATATGCCTCTTCATACCTCAATACGTATATAGCGCCTCAATATTACTCGTCTGCTGTAGCCTACGCACCTCAATACTACTCGTCTGCTGCAGCTTACACACCTCAATACTATTCGCCTGCTGCAGCCTTCGCACCTCAATATTTGGCCACACCCAATTACTATTCCTCCTTATCGGTAGCCGTCGACGAACCATGTGACAAAAAATAGACTTTCGGTCGGTTTTTTAAATGTATATTTTTCATCAGCAATAATTTTATTGTATTAGTAACATAATTAAAGAAGTAATTAAATGTAACTTACAGCTGAACAAACATAATTTTTAATATTTACCTATTATACAAAAATCGTTGATATAAGGGAGTTATTTGGTAAATAGCTGCCACCGTCCTTGGTGCGATTTCACAAACGCATTTGAAATCAACAGAAAATCAACGAAGTTGGTAAAAAAGTTTTATTGAATAAAGTTTGGTCTGCTATACAAATTACAAGGTGTTAGTAAAACTTAAATTTTTAAAAAAAAACAATTTTTTAAGATTTTGGATACTGTATATAGTAAGAGTTTTAGTAGAATATATAATTAAACTATCGTTGAACACAATTATCAATAACTATATACATCACGGAATACTTAGCATATTAATGATCTTTAGTGAGATCAGTATAGTTAAAAAAATGCAGTGGTTTGGATTTTACAGGTCGCCTTCCTAGATCTGTGAAAGAATATATATTACTGGATCGTGTCTCAGATTGAACATTTTTATAAGCTCTATTGGTTCCATCGTTATGTGTATATTAATACATAAAAAACAAAAATAGTATGTATATAATAGTCATAGATCAAGAAAATTTCACAATTATATTTAACTTGAATGAAGGTGTGTGTCGTTCAACTGGTATTTAAATTTTAATCGTATATTTTGTGGCCAGTTAATTAATTTTTGCCGTACAAAATATAAGACAGTTTACAGCGAGTTTTTTTTCTTATGTTTAATTTGTAATCACTCATCAGTCACCTCAAGATTACAATTTTAAAATTGTTTAGCCACGATTCAATTTCTACATGCGTATAATATATGTAATACGAGTATAAGCTTAAAATGACATAACAATAATTTTTGTTATTTGGCCATTTGGGTCTTAAAAATGTAGTATTATTAAGTGCAATTTTATTCTTCAGTGTGTCCAGACTTATAAATTATATTTTATTTTTCGTCATACATTTTTGGCACATCATACGCATTATCTGTATGTTTTAAGATTTTAGTTTAAGATTAAACGTGACAACTCTTCGAAAATCTATACTACGTTGACTTCTAAAAATGCAGACATATCTTTCAACATTTCTTAGCTATTACTCATTAGGTAGATTTATTTATTTATCCTCGATTCGCACACTAGCCAAAAACTGATGCATAATAATATTATTTTATGAACAAACACATCACCCACATAATTATATTTATGTGTGTAAATATTTTTTTATAAATTTACCAGTAGAGCGTCAAAACAAATAAAATAATAAGTGTGTGATACACAATTATTTTAATTTTGTACACTAATCATATTATTATGTATACACGTATATCTAATTGGCCGAAATTTTGTAATTTATTTCTTAATAAATTCAAAGTGACTTTTTAATTAATTATTTTTTTTTTTTATTCGAATTTATGAATTACTATTACATTTTTTTTTTATTTTGTAATACCGACAGACTTACTAGGCAACCATTCAAAACATAGACATCAAACATGACGATAAAATATCCACAATAAAGGAAGTAGGCATAAAACAATTCAACGATTGTGAATTCGTGAATCACATAATTTTACGATGGATTCAATAGTTGTAGTGTATATAGACAATTAACAACGTTTATATTTTTTTTATAATTTCTTGCGTGGAGTAGGTTACACATTACACGCCTCTCTAGAGTGTACACCGATATCAAAGATGCAAGCCAAACATCAAGCTAGTGTGTGAGTGATGTTTTAATATTATATTAAAATAAATATCAATGATGGTTAAAATTTATATTATTATCACTGAACTCATATTATTATATTATTATGGTTAGAATGACAAAGTATGTTATGCAAATTACAATTTTTTTTACCATTCCATTCAATAATATATTTATAAATGGTTAGATAAATATTTTTTTTCTGAACTGTTTATTTTCTTCTAAATATAACCTTCAAAACCTAAAATAAATATTTTAAAAGGTAATAATATTACCATCATATTATGATATTATCATGCCATAGCTTTTTACAATAGTCAATGTGCATTACAATATGCATTTTCTACAGATTTACAGTCCATATATTATGTAATAAACATGTATAATGTATACAAATATTATTATAATTTAGGTGGGCATTTTTCTTAAATCTGAAATGTCTACCCAACTATACCATGATTTCGATAAGTATCTGACAAAATATGTTAAGTAGTGCGACGTTTCTATTTTCGACACTGAAAATAATGAAATCAAATAAAGGGCATGTCAAAATTATTGGTCTTGAATGCTATTTTGAAATAATATGAAGGTGTTATACCATGTAAATATTCCAAATTTAGTTCATTGAAATGTTATTTCTATTTTATAAGTTATAATAATAAAAAAAATGGTAATATTACTTTGGACAACGTATACTTGATAATACCTACTGCTGATATAATTTTTATTCTATGAACATTTAATTAACATTTTTAATTGAACATTTTAAATGAACATTTTTAATTTTTTATACATTTTGGTGATATTTTATTTGCAATACTTATTGTTGGTTTTTTTCAATACATTTTTCTCTTTGGACGTTTTTTTCAGCTACCATGGTCATGAAGACGTGCCATTGTCGGTATTTTAGAATATGTCAAAACGCCACTAAGCTGGTAAGCTAAGTCATCACAATAACTGATAAAAAATAATATAATAATAGTATGATAAATTTTTTAGGACTAACAAAATTCGGTCAGTTTTCTATAATATATATTTAATATGTCACTACGATGCTTTTATATAAATAGTGTCGCCTTCTCCAAGGGCAAACTCACATATTATATTATACAAGTTAATTCCTATTCATAACTATCCAGTCATTTGCATAGTGATTTTTTTACTCTGTACATCAGAAGTAGCTATGCGTCTCTCCACACTGTTTATCTAAAATTAAATAAAAAACTGGGGAAATTAACAATTTTTTTAAACAAGTTTAAGTATCATCCAATAAGTGAAAAATTAATTAAGTTACGTTAAAGTATAAATTAATTTGAATGACTAAGTTAAGTTTAAAGTTTTTCTTTTTTAATTATTCGACCTCATATTTGCTTACTGAGCACACCCTAACTAAAAGTTTTTTTTTTTTGTAAACCAACTGTAGTATATTATACCAATCATGATATTAGAGAAATGTAAAATAAATACACAATTGATACATTACAAGAGTCATTTATTTAATTTTAATAATCAAGTTTCTTAGATATTGTGGTAATCTGTTAAAATGTTAAACCCTTTCTCCCGCTTAGCAGATGACTTCCTGAACTAAACCATCGTTATACGTCAGCACTCTGTACTATTTGCACTTTGGCATTATATTTTATAAATACCTTTCAAGGCAACCATGTGGTAGTTTTCCATATATTTAATAAAAATATTTTTTTATAAGAGTATTTAAATAATTGTTTAGAATTAACTTCAATTATAACTTAATTACAAAATTATGAAGTTAAACATTATACATTTATTAAGTACGTTATGTTAATTATAAAAATTAACTTATACGTTTACTTTTAACTAGGTACTTAGGTAGTTACTGCAATAAATCAATAATGCCTAGCATTGTTTAAAATATGGTTATAACCAATTTATTATTGATTCGTCTATTCGATTTATTTTGCAGACACATATTTTGTTACAGAATATTAGTTGAGAAATGTGTGTTGGCATAAACAGTAAAAAAAAAAAACTTGAAAAGTGGCAACGATAAAAATAGTAAAATATAAAAACTTGTCGTAATTAAACTACAAATTGTGTATATGAGAAAACAAGAAAATGATTGTTTAGCGATGAAAGAATCGCCCGTACAATCGAGGAGGTTTCCAGCCGCGTCGCAAGTGTTTAAAGACTTTAAATAATGCACACGCCGCGGACACACCGCTCACGCGCGTTCCCGTTGACGGACGTCGATAAAAAAAAAAGTACGCGATACTGCGCAGCAATTCGTTTGGAAAATGGACAATATGAAAAAAATATATAAGTATTATTATTATTATTGCGTTTACGAGTTTCTCGAACAATGGACGGTCGGCGGAGTCGTATTATAATAGTCATGCGACGGAAATAAAGCTCTCTTTTAGCAGGTCAGCCCGCGCGATCTTGGCCCGACGCCCGTTCGTCGTCCTCGTCCCTCCACCTCCCACCAAGCGACGACGATATCTAAATAAGTTCGGTATTCCGTTTTTTTCTCGAATTTTTTCGTCGTTTATCGTTCGCAGCGAATCGACGCAACATCGTTTAGTCAGAACCGACTCGAATCGCACAAGTCATATGGTCGCTTAACCGGGGACACGCGCTTATCCTACCTTTAATTTTGTGTTCTCTGTTCGTAAGTATTCTGCAACTATATACGTATGACATACATTATGTACACGCTCATATTGTATATTATATTGTGCCTTTGCGTTTTATAATATGTTTGCGGTAGATTTGCTGTAGATTTGCAGCAGGAAATCACCGCAAATTATTGCTTTTTGTTGTTGTTGTTGTTGTTGTTGCTAACGAAATGTGCTTATTAGTTTTTCGGCGATCGAAGAAAATATTATAATTGGAAAATGGACGCTTGTTATTATTTTGGATTTTTTTCCCTTTCATTATATCTATAGGTATTTGTTTAAATATAATTCCAACCTGGAAATACGGCAGTCGGCTACGTTTTCAAGTAATTATTACGTGAATATAGTTAGTTGCGTAAGTTTACATTATTATCAGAAGAAAACAATTGTAGATCACTTTTAAAATTAATATTGAATTGAATCGAACTATATACGTTATAAGAAATAAACGAAGTACTACTTAAATAATTATGTAGGTAATAATAATGTCCAGCTCAGACAGTCCATAAACAAAATATATCTCGAACTTGATCATATGATTTAGAAATTCGAAATTTACTTTTTTTGAAATCCTGCAGTAATTTTGATTACGTTTGTATAAAAACTAATACATCTCTCCGATACTCTTGCGGTATATCAGTACTATATATTTAATGTGTGTCTGTTTGGCTACAACTGTTGTTGTAGAAAAGGTGAGATTCGAGAAGAATAATCGTTGAGCATTTTCACTGAAACGGTGCTTACCCGTATGAATGTTTTTTCTAGCGTATTTGTGCAGTTAAAAATTGGTCTTTTATTATTGGAGAATAATATTGAATATCGCGCAATGCTGCACCATAATATTATATTATTGTATATTAAAACGTGTTGAACATCTCAGACGCAATATTCGCACAATATATTTGACATTTATACAGAGAAATTTTACGATCGCGTTTATTTTTCTCGCCACACATTGTTTGCAAAATTTTCCAAGACCCTTCACGCGTTGCTTATTAAATTCCTGGCACAGTGGCACCGCTGGTTGTTTTTTCTCTCGAGCCGGTTGCCAATAATCGAAGGGTTCCGCACTGCCTGGACGGGCGTCTATCGCCGGTACACTCAAAATAGAAAAACGGCACAGCATAATATCACTCGTTGAGCTCGGCTCGGGCCTATAAGAAACGCCACGTCGGATGATATGATGTCTCATACGTCGAGAGCAGCTGCAACACGCGTATACTCGCACATTTATAAATATTATTGTTCTTGCGGTATTCTGTATTACTGCACCGCCCGACAATAGTGCATACATTCTTGAATTTTGCAGTTTTCAAATTCTGATTTTTGAAATTTTTTAGTCGCCTGCTCAGAGATCATATTTTTTTTATATGCTTAGATTTGTTGTGATGGTATTTAAAGAGAAATTATTTCTATTTAGAACATTTTTATTTATTTCTATACGATAGACTTTTTAAGTGTAAATAATTCATAATCAAATGATTTTTTTTTTGAAAATTTAGACGAACCCATTTAAATATAAATTCGAAAATATAGTTTCCGAGTTATTAAACTTTATATACCACTAAAGATAATAAAACACTAACAAAAGGGAGGTTCTTGCATTTGAATAAAATAAGACGTCTGCATACATCGCCTCGGAACGCTCCTTAAACGGCATAAGAAATCTAAGTGTTTGAAAATAATATGGTTTTCACGCATCCTTAAAAATTCTAAAAATAAGAATTTGAATAAAACAATGCATAATTAAAGGATAAAACCAAAACGGCATGCTTGTGAATCACTCTGTATAGTATAATATGTTGATTGTATATAGTAAAGTATTTGCAATCGAGAACTATTATTCGACCTCATTCTGACCGCGGATGAGTGTCGACAATCGTGGTCTCTTGTTACCGCCGGTCGCTGCTGCACGAGTATCGGTTTTCGTTTGACGATTATATTTTAATATAAATAATATTATATATTAATATATTATTATAGTCACAACGGATGTTTGGAACGCTCCTCGTCCGTGCGTAATGCGAAAACGATTTGTGCGCCGCGGCTGGGAAGACAGTTCGAGTTATATACATAATTTATTTGAGACAATGTATTATATATATATATATATATATATATTATACATCTCATCGTTAACAATTTAAAAAAAAAAACAATCATACATCATATTAAACCAAGACGAATGATGACTAATTATTCATGGAACTATAATATAATGGCTGTAATCTGAATTAAAATGAATAAAATGTAACGGAAGCTATACTGCAGCTGCAATGGCTCCCTTTGATTAACCACGAAAACTATAAATGTCTTAATGCTTACATTGATATTATGTATTAAGTTTAATACTACAAACTAATAGAGCAAAAAGAAGAAAATCGGATCCTATTTTCTTTTGCACATTTTTGTATATATGACTGTGCTAAATTCAACTTTCATCCAGCTTATTTTGACTTCGGTACCTCGCCTTACATTAACCATTTATTACGTATTTTTAATACTCAGACAACATCCAGAGTTGTTTAAAAAATTAATTTATCAAATATGTTTTTACATTTATTTTTTCATTTCTTATAAATACGTATACCTATTGCAAAATGTGCGTAATAAATAAAGTAATATATTTTTTTCTTATTTCGATCGTTTACGGGACAACATTTTTATTATTACTATTAATGTTTATGGATGGATATTAAATATTCAAATAACATTTTTTTTTATTGGTAGTAAACTAATAACACTGTAGCATTTAAAAGAAAAAAAAATATATCGCCAAAAATCTGGTAAAATATTTAAATAAATAAATGTGAAACCGCTACATTGGAAACACATATAATATTATTATGTCGTTCAGAACATAAGTTTTTTTTTTTTTAAAGTGTAAAGCTTTTGAAGCATTATAATATTCTCAATGATTTAATCCAGATTGCAGGGGTGCCCGGAATATAAATTACGTCATAAACCGACATTTGTTTTTACCTACCTATAATATATCTAAGATAATAATATATATCATAATATTATATTCATACGCTTCTCATATTATTTGATATTATATTTTATTGTTCTTAGTGTACCTAATAAAATACCCATAACAGCAACGAACATTACACCAACGTTTATTATATCATTGCGACACAACCACCACCATCACCACCATCGCTACTACCACCAAATACCTACCACTTTTAGAAGTGCGAGCTTCTTTGAAAATAAAAAAATATATAAGTACGAATCTCGAGTGCATTTTAGACTATAAATGTGTTAGTGCATTGAACTAATTGCACAGCAGTATTATTTGCAATGCAATCAATCCGAAAACAGAACAATAATTTTATGGTAAAATATTATTTTTACGCATAAAAATTACCTTTTTTTTTTTTAAAGAAAAACAGTTTCATCTGAAACCATAATTAATACGCGAGTGATTTTTTTTTTATGCGTTGCTCGCATATTAGTGACGGTTTTTAGTTTTAATGCGTTTGACTTCATATTTAACGGTCGCTAATTAATATAAGATGGCACATTATACTTATTTTTTATTAGAACTATCACACTGAAAATATGTAGTATTTAAGTTGTAAATTCTTCTTAATCGAATGGTTTGAAAGACACGCTAATATTCGCATAGAAAATGCTACATATGTGTACTGATTTCTTTGTACAGTGTAATTATAAAGTTAATATTATTAGTGCAAATTAGCATATTCGTAGAGGATAATATAAACTGTGAGTATACAGTAAACAAAGAATTTCATATGTTTATTTTAATTTTTAAAATGAGTTAAATGTATTTTAAATTTGAAATTATTTAAGCAGGTACTTATAACTCATAAAATAAAATAAAAATATGATTAAAAAGAACTCATTGCTAGAGCA
Source organism: Pentalonia nigronervosa (assembly GCA_014851325.1). NCBI lineage: Eukaryota > Metazoa > Arthropoda > Insecta > Hemiptera > Aphididae > Pentalonia > Pentalonia nigronervosa. Next base: position 153,364 of record JACXSJ010000313.1, read on the forward strand.
CAGTAAGTTTATATTCTCCTTTACAAATCCGATAATAGTATGTACATTTGCTCTAATATTAACTTAAATAAACTGTAGTGAGAATACGGTATTTAGATTTGCTATGATATGTGTGTGTAAAATTCAGACAATATATGTGGTTACAACAGTCGTTCTTTTAATAAGTTTAGTACAACTGCCAACAAAAATAATGATCATACTTATAAAATAAAATATATGTTCAATGAATTATGGCATTAATTATCTTCTATGATAGGCACGTATTTATATTGTACAAGACCCAGTAGCATTATTCTTACAGGAAGGGATCGGCTAACACTTTTGGTAAAAACCAAAAAGTATTAATAAATACTATTTTCGATTTTCAATAATGTGTAAAAACAATTTGATTTATTGTTGTTTTCGCAAATGATAAAAAACCTAGTTGCAGTAGCCTATAACCATCTAGGTATCCACCTTAAATTTTTAATTTAAAATATTAAAATGACCTAGCTGGTAATCATTGTTTCGTTTCATATAAAATGTGCTACACAACACTTATATGTCCGGAAATTATGTTTCTTATATTATACAACATTTTGTTGCGATAAAATCTATTAAAAAAAAAAAAAAAATCCCATGGTGTAGATTTCTCGCAACCACGTTCCTATAGAAAGATTAATAGTGCATTACAGACTTATATAGTTATAATTGATTTAATTTATTTAATTAATATAGATGTAGATTATATATGTAAATTATTTATTTAATTTATAATTTGTATAACAGCCAACAGGGTCATATTTTAATTATCGTATTGTCATAGTATTTTCAGTTCTGTCTTTCTGAGCCATATAAATGTCACTTGATTCTACGTACTGTTATATTTGGGAATTATAGGAAAATGATTTTTATGAAAGCATGGGCGTACAATAAATTTTAGGTTTTCAACGTTTTTAAAGATATCGTACAAAATACAATTGATGTAAATATTATGCACTTAATAAAATGTTGCTGTAAATTAATTACTCTATAAAATCGAATTATTTGCACCTACTTCTCGGCATAAAAATAGTACATTAATATCAATTAAAACCATAATATATATATAATTATACCTTTGGTTCTAGTCTTTCTATAGATTGAAGTCAACTATTAAATAAGAGATAAGTAAATACAAAAACCAATGTTTTAATTTAATTAATTTTAGGAGTTACAGAAATAATCAATGCGTTCTACATTGATATTCAAGCCAACATTCAGCAGATGTGGTTTATAAAAAAATGCCTAGTGAGTTAAATATTGTGATAAATTATACCTATATAATATGTATACGTCGCGCATAAGAATATTTTTCTAGCTGTCATCATAAAGATATATAAAACTAGCTTGACATGTCAGATTCTCGTTTAAAACGATATAGCGTTTTCTAGCCGTAACAATAGACTTATCTGAATATTATTGTATACTATTATATTAGTAAAAAACTAAAATTGTTAACATTGTTTGAACATAATATGTTAATTTTCATTAGGCAACTTTACTTATAGGTATCCACTAAACAAAACGTATGTGACTATATATATTGTGTAGTCATTCAAAATTATTTTTCTTACATTAAAAACATATAACATCTAACCGTGTATACGTTAATTTTATCATCACCTTAGCTGCAAGCGTTGTTAATATTTAAACTAATTGTTTCAATAGATAAAACTTTTTCAAGAGATAATTCTTAGTACCTACGTAGGAACCATATATATAGCATTTAGGATGAAGATTAGGAAGTATTAGATTATGAAAACAAACAATAAAAAATATGATAGACATAAAAATGTACATCATATTTAGACGGAAATTTGTAAATTTAAGTAGATAGTAATTTGTATTTATCTCAATAGTCGACAAACGACGGTTGATTTATCTACTCTTTAATTTTTAGGCGAAATTCTTCAGTCACCCGTGTGTTTGTGTTTATTACAAATTTACTTTATATGGGTATACCTATATACAAGGTATATAAGGTATATATATTGTATACGAGGTATTATCTAAGGATTATTTTAAAGGTAAACACTCAGATCATTTTATTAAGTATATTAATGTTCTTTGCATTACATTTTTTTTATAATTACATATGTTATATAACAATAATTTTTATAACATATAATTAAAATTCAATACAAAATAACATTTAAAAAAAATTGTATTTTTTATTGCCATTATCATATATTTTTAAGTTCATCGTTCTTTAGAATGACAGCATATATATTAATTTTATTATCTAAAGTATAATATTTTTCAAAAAATTTAAATAAATAAAAATTTAATTTCGAATGATTATTTAATTAAGTATATTTAAAGTCTTGATGAGCGGAGTAGAGCTGCATAAGACTCAAAAGTTCTGGGCAGTCTCATATAATGAAAACTATAGTTCCTCCATCATCGACGGTTACAAACGGGAAACAAAAAAAAAAAAGAACAGTATAGTACCCCGTCAAATGTTGGTCTTTAAATAGGTTCGAAATTTGGTTTTCATAAATTTAATTTCTCAGAAGAATATTCTGCTGCTGTGTATGTAATTAAAAATGTAAACTGTAATTAAAAAAGTAATTGATGTGAGTTAGTTGTCATATTTTGAGCAGTAAAAATGCTTTAATCTTCAAGGGTGGTTTCTGGTAGCAAATCTAATTGGTACGTTGGAGTGTCAAAGTAAAAAATACCTTGTAATTTTTAAAATAATCGATTACTTATATTATTATAAGATTTCTTTAAAATAATAAAAACTAGAATTTTTATGCTAAATCAAATGTTGATAAAATAGATTTGTTTATAGATATGTTTTAGATTCTGAGCGAAGCGATGAATGTATTGATTTTACAATGGTGTATGTGTTTTTTTTTGCATATTTTCTGATAGAAAAGTGAATCTAGTTTGTACTTTGGGAAGTCAAAAATACAAAACTCCCAATAGTTTTTAAACGTGTTGGGAAAAACAAAAAAAAAAAAAAAAAATTAAGGAAAAACAAGAATTTTTTTGCAAAGCAAATTTTTAACAAAATTTATTTTTATTTTTAATGCAACAAAAAAAAATAATAACCGTAAATATATGAAATTTTTATTGAATGTTTATATAAGCATTTTTTATACACCATAAAATTTTCAAAATATTTTGACTTTATTTGAGCTATTTATAAGCATAATAAATTTTTGGGTATTTTTGATTTTTTTTTTTTATTATTGCCAATAAAAAATTTTTCAGTTGGTCAAAAAACTTGAAAATGTAATGCAATGTTCTTCATAATTTGTTGTAAGTGAAAATTAAAAAAAAAAATTGAGCCTATGATTCTAATAGTTCTTTATAAGCACTTAAAGTTGAAATTTCGAGAAAATAGGTAAAAATCACGAAATTTTGCAGGTTTTTTTTATTAATTAATCATCATAAATTACATAATACATATAATTCAATATTATTTATTAGAATTATTTATCTCTTTAAGCTATAGTTTGTGCTGAGATAGAGAGTAATACTAATTGATAAAATATATGTGATTAATACAATATAGAAAAGTTTATACATTAAGGTTATTAGAAATTTTAGTGGACAGTTACATGATATACAGTTTTAGATTATAAATACATTTTTTTTTTATATATAAATAAGCCTCGGCGTCTATGGCTATTGGCATACAAAGAGTTTTAAAGGTTCACATTATATAAATACAATTATACTTATACTAAAAACACAATTGAAAAAATATAGATATGTAATCAAATGAATTCAATTATGCTAGTTGGGAAAACAGCCAGTAGTATATAATTTTAGAATTAGTTTTGGTACAGAAAAAGTTTTTTTTTATAAATATGGCATAAAGTTGAAATTAACCGGCTCTAAATAATTAACAAATTATTTGTCGAATGTGCTTTACGTGTGTATTTTACTGGAATATTATGAAGTTTGCATTTTCTTTTACCATCATAAAATTTTTTATTTACACTTTTGACGACACTCTTAAAAATTAACATAATTGCTAATTTTCTGCAAAGTAACTTAATTGGAAGAACACCCAGAACCCAGTAGTTTTTCTTCGTGGATCTTTCTAAAGAAGACTTATTTAGACAGATTCTTAAAATGTTATTTTGGTTAGTCTGCAATATATTTCTAGACCGTCACCTAATTCGTCCAAACTAACAGCCCATATTGCAAGATTGATTGGTACAACGCAAAATAAATGACACGCATTGTTAGTAAAGGTACTAAGCTCTTTAATTTATAAAATTTATAGGTAATTGCGCGTAGCTTTCCCACTAGATTTTGCGAATACACATTCCACCTTAAACTATTATCGTATATGATACTTAGGTAACGAGTTCTTGTTACTTCTTTTATAATAATACATTTTTGTAAGTTGTTACATCTGTTCCTATCAACACATTTGTATATTATTAATATATTATATATATATATATATATATATTATTATTAATATATATATTATCAATTTACAATTATTAAAATGCCAGTTTTGCTAAATAGATTTTGTCATTGATTGAAAAGAAGTCTCTCTTAATGCCGTACAACCGAGGTGCATTATAGCTTTAATTTAGTACAATTTAAGTTATCACCTTCGAGAATGTCGTCATTACAGGTACTGCATAACATTATAGTGATAAAATTATCTAATCTAGAACGCACAATTAAAGTAAAAACAGATAACCAAGCGAGAAGTACACACAAATAACGTGTGCACTAGTCAAACACCAAATAATTACTGATCTAAGATTTGAAAGTTCAACTCAAGAATCTTTATAAGTTTTTCTATCTTTTTAAAAAAAAAATTTACCGGAAAGTCAAAGCAATTTTTTATGATCGTTTGAAATTAAACATTGGATATTCATCCGTTTTTTCCGAGAATGATTTTCTTATTTCGATGTAATTAAAAAAAAAAAAATTGAAGACATTTGAAATGTTCACAAGATGTTTAGATTATCATTTTGTATACACCAAAAATCTTTAAAAATATTTTGATAATTTTTGAACTAATTGTAGGCTTAAAAAGTTTTTGATTTTTTCAAATTTTTTTTTTCATTAAATATCGATAAAAAAAAATTTCGTTAATTCAAATTTTTTGAAAATTGAATACAAGATTTCTCATAAAATATTAAAATAGTAGATCAAAAATAATAAATATATGTAGGCATAATTTTTTTTTATAAGCATTTAAGCTTTAAATTTTGACTGAAATTCATCATCGAACATAAGTAGTTTATAGTGTGTGTAATTAAAAATTAAAAAAATATATGAATAAAATAATTTTTTATAGACATTTTAAGTTTAAATTTTGACGAAATTAGATATTTAAATAAGGAATAACAATGTTAGTTATTTTGTTGTAATTTAAAAATAATTTTAATGGGTGCTTGAAATTTTTAAAGTATATTATTACGTTTTATATACTTAATTAATTTTTCAAATGCAATGTTTTCTGTAAAAATGAATTCAACCTACCTATTGTACAAATTATTTTTTTCATTTAATTGTTTTTTTTTTACTCTATGTATTATTAATAGTAAAATGAATTATTTTAATAGGTATATCTTAAAATACCTTTAGTTATATAGACTGAGAGACCGTCTTTGCTCAGAATCGTTTTACGTATATGTACAATGATTTATATCATTGAATACAAATTTAACACATCCATGAAAGTGATCCACTCTGTATGGCAGAGGGGTACCCACTTGCTGACCTTTTTTTTGTAATTCAAAAGTAAATAATTGTAGTATATTGAATATTTAATTTCCAGACATGATTTTAATTTCAAAATATTTCGGTTCTGTTTGTGATGTTAATTGACATTTCAATTTATTTATGGTGAAATTATTGTTTTTGAGTAAAATAAAAAATTAAAATTAAAATAAAATATGTATTTACAATGTTTTTATTAAATTATGTCAAAATCAAGAATATTTGCAAATCATTTTGTACTTAGTTAAAAATTCTCAACATTTTTATTATTCATACATAAGATTTTAAAATGTAATACAAGGTTTCTCTTGAAATGTTCAACAAATGATTGTATTAGCATTTTCTATACTTGGAATATTTTTTAAAATATGACTCTTTTTGAGTTAATTATAGATGTTTTATATTTTCAAATTGTTTTTTGAAGTTTAAATATTGGTTATATTGTATATTTAAATTTTAAACAAACAAAAATGAGTTAAGTTATTTTGTAATTAAAAAATATTATTTGTGGAGAAATAAAACTTTTACGTATATGTCCTATACTACCTATACACATAATGACATTTTCAAAATATTTGTATTAATTTTTTTCTAGCTTTATACTAGTATTTGCTTATATTATATAGTTATATGTATACCACAACCCTATTCACCCCGTTTTACGAAAAATAGGTAACTCAAAAGTTAATAACATTAATATTAAATGTACATATAATGTATGATATAAATAGATGTATCATAGGTATAGGAACTGTTATAATAATTAATAATATAATAAATGTAATGTTTTTGGTTAAAATTAGTTCCATAACTATTACTATAATAATCAATTATTTATAGATAATAGATTATATATATAATAAAATATACTTTGTAATATAGGCTGACAAATAGTCTTCATCCAGAATTGTTTTCATATGCAATGATTTTTTATTGAATTCAAATATAACACATCCATTATAGTAGCCTTTCGCCTACTAAATGAAGAGTTACATTCACTCCTAATATACAGCAAAGTGAGTTTTCTGATTTTTCTTATACCATCCCCTGACAAGTGACAATAATTTTAATAACTATATTATAATATTTTTAGTACCTATGTACAAAATATAAATACGACGGAGTGAACAAAATTTGGTCACTTATTTTTTTTTTTTATTTTTATTTTAAAATTAATTCAACTTAACGATTACTGAAATATAGACTGTACAATTTAGTGACAAACTATTTAATTCTGTGTGTGGCTTGGTGTGGCGCGGTCGTACGCTCAACTGCAGAAACGCTCCGAGTGTACGTACCGGCCGGTGTTGCTAGTTCCCGGATGGGTGACCACCCGGGTTTATAGCAACAAATCCTTGTCACACATATAAAAACGTGTTATAACCAACCGTACTTCATCCCACAATAAAACCTACTATAAAAAAAAACCTACAAACAGCTAATAGCCATAGTTGTCGGGCTTAAGATCAATTAAAAAAAAAAAAAATATTTAATTCTATGTCTAATGTAGTTTTTGCACATAAACTTAGCTTACTCACGGTGTACATGCGGTGACTCGCGTGATAAATATTATGAAGATAATATAATTAATTAAAACGAATTAGGCCGTTGAAATGAATGTACGTGTTTTGTCGTGTATAATTGTAATTTTCACTAGAAATAATCCAGTGCTAGTCTCGTCTAAATATATTATATATATATATATATCGTACCTATTTATAACTTCTTACATCTTCATCTCGCCGCGGTGTAATGCAATTGCGAAATGTACCTGCAGTGGATAATTAAAACGCCGTAAATTCTAATTAAATTTAACATTAAAATGTAAATTACAATGTGCTAATCTAAATATATTTATTTTTCGAAATAATATAAGGTACCGTTAACCGTTTTCACGTATTGTGCATCAGACACTAAGCATAACAAATTAGAGAGTAATACAGTAATTCTTTACTTTTTCATGTGTTTTGTTCGGTATTAAAAATAATGAAAATTCACAATAATTATGACTCGTGACTCTTTCAAATCGCCATAATAAAAACCTTTATCATTATACAACTGCTACCATTAAAACTTAATTTAATATCATGATCTATTTAGGTACTCATAAAAGGATTACCTGTATTATCACTTGAACATATTAAAAAAAAATTTTTAATCTCCCATTTTATTCTCATTAATACCTAAAACCTAGTTTGGAAAAATTTTATAAAAAAGCACAACACCTTTCTGATAAAAATTGGGCACGGGCCCATAAATCTGCAAAAAAAATTGTTCAGATGCTAAAACATTTTCGAGATTAAAACAGGTATATATTATAAGTGTGCATCATCGTTGTTATATTTAACAGTAGTTTTTTGCTTTATAATTTTCACGAGTGCATATTATAAAACATCATTATTTTAATCAATTATTATTTAATTACGCTAAAAGCAATTTCAGTTAATTAATCTCAAAGTTATACCTAGTGGTATTTTAATATAGGTAATGGCTATACCGTTAATACCATTCTATATACTAATGCACGACTGTCCTCTTGAGAATTTCGGGAATGACTACGGTTCAATATAATATAGATTAGGTCGTCTGTCGTGTCTCGGAAAATTCAAATATTTGCTCAAAGGACGTTGATCAAACACTCGCACTGTATTATGTATATAGGGTGAAAAAGGATGGTATCCGGTGTACAGGTAATCGTATCCAGTGAAACACATACACCATAAATACATTATATAATATATTGTATGGACGCATTTTTATTTAAAATTATGGAATTTCTATGATATGATTAAACAAGTCTTAACCGTTTTGGAGAATAAATGATAAAAACAATGACTCCTCAATTTATAGGTATGCAAGATCGGATAAGTTAATTATTTTATTGGCTAGAGAACATTTTTATAATCGAACAGATTGGAATTGGATTACTTATGTCAAATTAATTACAAACAAATGTCAGATAGTAGGTATTTAAAGTAATTGTTAATACGCAAATTGAAATTTAATAATTAGGTAAGAATTGTAACAAAAGACTAGCTTTTGGCCAAATGATGATGCCAAAATGGTGTCATCGTTACGCTTGTTGATTTATTTTAGGATTTTCACCAAAATTTGGTGGTTACGATTACAGAAAATCCATTAGCATAATTATAATTGATTTATAAAGACATATTATTTGAGCTGAAAACAAAAGAATACAAATAATTCGAATATCCGCAGTAATAAAGATTTTGAAAAAAATGTAAATCTCCGCAGACGACATCAAGTCTACTGAAGGATATCATATTATGCGAACAAGATTGTTATAATACCATTGTCATTGAGCAATGACACTTTGACGTCAATATAATGTCATGTCGCGTACTTCAAACGCGGGACTGGTAAAAAAATTAAATCAATAAAAACGACTGAAGGGATATATTTAGTTGGAAAATAATTGGTTAGAACGTAAAAATTCGGAAAACATTTTTCTGAGCCGTATTTATTTGAACTGTATTGATGTCGGAAAAGTATTAGGTATAGTTTAGAAACGTATTTGGACGGAAAAGTATTTGTTCAGAACTGTAAACGGTATATATACCGGTATACCGTAACCCAATAATATTATACGTTTCGAATGAAATGTTTTCCACGAAAAAAAGATTTTTAGCAAATATGATTCCGACAAAATATTGTTCTGTTTATTATTATTCATCACAGTACCGACAACATATTATAATAATATGTTTCCTATACAGAATATTTTCCACACAATTGCGTTTTCGATCGAATTCATTTCCGACATAATAATATATTTCAAACGGATTTCGATTTCGACGAACACTTATATGTTATAAGTGTTATTATGATTCGATTTAAATACAATTCCAACAATGCGACGTGTTTCCAGCGGGACAATTTTCAACAAAAATACGGTTTCCCAACGGATAATTCAATAATTGTTCAACTTATGCGCGTTCGAACGATCGCCATTAACCGCACACTGCAGCAGCGGCGGCGGCATTAGTCGAATCGTAAATATCATACACACACAGGCAGTGTACATTTGTATATTTATTAATAGCAGTCCTGTGGCCGACTGCAGAGTGCAGAGATATTTTGACGTCATCCTCCGAACGAGCGTTTCTTAAATTTTTTCATCTCGTCCCCCGCCACGCGGTATCCCGGTCGTCGCGCTGCGGCAACCACACCGTCACCCCCCCCCACGTTGCATTTTTATGCGTCCGCAGCGCAACGCCACCGCCGCCGGTGCAGTGCGTTACGCGTCGTTCGTGTCGTTGGTATTTTCCGTTTGTGCGTACGATTTATCGTTATTGCATTTTAGGTGCCGTACGAGATTCACATTATTATCGTGATAATAATAAACGTCGACGGGAAAACGAGAGAAGCTGTCATTACGGCCGTAAAACAATATAATAATAATAATAATCACAATCAATTATCGTTGTCACGTCGCTTGTCAGACCGCTAAAGGGGAAATTCGTTTAGTGAGCGTCCGCCGCCGCCGCCGCCGCCGTGACACCACCAGTGCATCGCGCGTAGTTGCAGCCGGCGCCGAGTGCGTTATACCGACGTCTCTGTTACCGCTTACCGGGTATAAATCGCGTGGTTACCGCGTCAACGTCCATAAGTTTTACAGACGAGCGTGAGTGCGCGCGCGCGCAGTACCGACCGCTGAAGTTGCGTACCGTCATCATATTATTATAGTGACACAGTGATCGTCCCAGTACCTACTATCTACGTATTTCTCGACTTCTCCGAGACCGGTTCATACGCGCCGCGAATTGTCATCATGTTCGTCGACGTGCTCAAGCGGTACTTGCTGATGGTGTGGAACTTCTTCTTCGGACAAGTAAGCACAATACATTGTATTACCATTTTTTTGTTTATTTATTTAATTATTCAGCTGCTGCTACCCGCCCCTTACCCCACCTAGGCTCTCCCCTAATCGTTTCGTTATCCATAATTTATTATTATAGAGTAAGACAGTGTTGGTAGACGAATTTTCGAGCTTTTTCCGCAAGCGTTTGCCGAACCAGTACTGACATTTTTATCGTTTAAAAACAACAATAGCAGTAGGTAGGTACGGGCGACGAACGTTTTAAGTATTTTAACGTGTTTAGCGGCGGCGGTGGACGATCGATCGTCGTCGGGATAGGATTTCCACCGGCTGTGTAAAGCGCGGGGGGCTTGGGGAGTGGGCACCATATGTGTACGTCTACAAATAAAAGCAAAAGCACGATTAATTGCAAATATAATAGGCAGGTAGGAGGGTCCAGGTACAACCGTACTCATGTTGCATTTTTTTTTTCATTTTTCCCACTGTGACGACAATAATATATTTTCGCGTAACGACTCGCGACCGATTACGATTTGTTTATAGTGCGACGCGGTTTCCTTGTCGATCGATTGATCGAAATCCGTCGCCGTCATTGCACGAGGTCGAGTTCAAGGTTTCCATACCGGGACGGTCGCGTACCGTTGTGTAGGTGTGTAATTGTAATACAATAATAAAAATAATATGATATTGGATTATAAAATATGAATAAAATTAAATTCGAAAACGAAACAATACGCTGGGTAAGGTGTATGTATGATATTATCATTTATGTCACCAAATTATAGCACACACACAGCGCACCAAGACATAGGACGCGGCCGATCGCCGCATCGTCGGTTTATGCGCCGTCTCTATTTATAAACGCGTCTATTTCGCGTCGTAGATCTCCGTCGTCGGTTTTTATTTTAAAACGTGAAATTCGGCAACGCACATGGGGCGACGACATTTTACAGTTTTTCACGCTATCTCACGATACGATCAGAATAATATGATAATATACTGCAATCGTTATCGATCATTTATCATTATTATATTAATATCGTTCTTGCAGAAACGCGTTCGCATTACCAACACACCATAAAATAAAAAATAAATTAATATTATGAACAAAATACTCCTCAAATCTAAAATATTTTATCATCGTGATAATAAATTAATAACCACAAAAATAATAAGTATATTATTTATTTTACGTACCTATATCTAGTATAATATTATTATTATACATTTGTATTATTGCTTTCATCGTGCTACTGAGTGCATCTAATATACCGTTTGTCGTTTGTGCTTTCCGACAACGAGACCGTTACAGTTATGCAATCGGCGGTACATACAAGCCGTTAAATATAGACGTGAGGTATAAGTCCGATGTGCATTGTTACACGATCGGCGCCGTCTTCGGACCGACACGCTTTATATATTCATAAGCCTATAGATGTCAAGAGTATACACATGTGCGCGTCGCTATGATTGATCTTTCGTATTTATCGCCAAAAACGAACAGTTTTCAAGTTCGAAAGCCTAAAATCAATCGTCAGTGTTTAATGTTCATCAAAGATATTTTCAAAATTAATTGTTTTTCTTGTAAAATTAATTTTTCTTATTCATCACTTTATGTGGTTACAATTGGAGAAATGGAAGAAAAATAGATAAAATGTACGAGCACACATATCAATCAGATCTAAAAATCGTAATATACGCATGCATGTTGGTCTGAAGTCTGTTGTAGTGATGTCCTAAAAAAATCGATTCTGCAAAGAATCGATTTTTTATATCGATAAATCGATTTTTTGAATCGATTTTTGGACGGACCGATTCGATTCGATTCGATTCGATTTGATAAGAATCGGCAATTTTTTTTCCGCGTTTATCTTTACTGGCCTTTCTGGCTTCTGCTGACTGGGTGCCATGAACGGTGCGTTAATATTTGGACAATAATGTATCTATTAGGTTCTTTTGTAGACTTTTGTTATTACAAATAATATACTGACTTCTGAGACT